>JALLBH010000078.1:0-53965 GCA_036940005.1 Skeletonema menzelii
CCTCCACTACACCATAATCAAAAGAGCAGCTCTAACCTTCGTTCCGAAGCTTGGAGAGCCGCTTTCATCCTGTTAACGCTGATGACATCATCGGCTTGTAGTAGTCGCCTCGGGGCCATCGTCCTCCGCAGCCGACCTTCTCATTTGCTTTGTCGCCGCCAGTGTAGATGCATCATCTCCAATACTACTTCTTCTTCACATCATCACAATTATTCCATCAACAAAGAAAGAGCTCTTGTGAAACGTCTTCGGCCATCCGATCATTTTCATGCATCAACTCAAAGTAGGTCCATACTACTCTTTGGAAATCAATTCGATGAGCGGCGGCCTTGGCGGGATCCACATTTCATGAAGGATGACGAACCGGATCAATTGGAAGCATGGCTGATATCGTTACTGAAATCAATTTCAGACGACATCTCCACTGAATACTCACCAAACAATCCCCCCGTGTCTTTTGATCGAACATTCCTACTTGATTCTACAATATACCTTCGTGTGCTGGAGGCCTATGCTACAGCCAGCTACATACCTGGTGCCCCTCAAAGAGCGGAGTATTGGATCAATCATTCGATACGCCATTACGAACATGCCCGTGCATTGTTTGAATCCAAATATAGAACCGATTTTACTGGCGTGATACAATCCAATCAAACAGAACTAAGTGCTGCTGCTGCCATTGTACACGGCTTAAAACCTAATGTGGAGTCGTATAACGCGGTAATAGAATGCTGGGCTAACAGCAAGGACAACATTTCTGTCGTGAGGTCAAGAACTTGGCTAAGCAGATTAGAAGACAGCTCCACCACTCCTCAGCCAAATGCGAGATCATACGATTTATACCTTCAGTCAGTCTCACGTGGAATAGGAAAGGATGCCAAGCTTCACCTAGAAAGAGCGCAGCAAGCTGAGCGGTTACTGCAATATCGTTTATCAGCTGATGCTCCGAACGATATTCGACCAACTACGGAGTCGTTCAATTTTGTATTAAGAGCCTACACCCGATGTAGAAGCGAAAGGGCGGTTGCTGGAAAGGTAATGACATTAGTAAGGGAGATGGAAAAGATACAAAAGGAGGCCGCTCTGAGTAAGGGTAGTAACGGAGACGACTGGAAAATGAATGTAACCCCCAACACCAAAACATATACGATGGCAATGGATGCATGGATAATAAAGGCAGGAATAAAGTCGGCAGAGTGGCGTTCGGAACAGCTCGCACGAAACAACATGCTAAAACAAAAAGGATTGCAGAGTGAGACTGATAACGCATCGGCTAAAGAGGATGGGACCAAGGAGTTAGAATTTGCCAAGTCAATTTTGCAGTATATAAGTGCTCTCCAACATGTTGGTCAAGCTGACGTACGTGCATCCGTTGTGGGTTACAACACTTTACTCTCTGGTATGGCACGACTATCAAATGAGCTTAGACCCGATATGCCACAAAAAGCAGAGCAGCTGTTGAATGAAATGATAGACTTAAGTGAGGACAGTAATACCGTTCCAGATGTAACGTCTTATAATGCTGTGATAAAGGCGTGGGGGAGAGCCAAGAAGCTCAACTCGGCAGCTAGAACACAATACTGGCTACGCAAGATGATTAACGAGAATCGCCCTAGAGCGAGTGGATACGACGACCAACAAGCTACACGTATTGCACAACCAGATGCTACCACTTACAACCTCGTGATGGACGCCTTTTTAATGCAAGTGGATCCAGACGCTGCCCGAGTTCAGGATTTGCTTCTTGAGATGAAGGCAAGTGATTCTGTGTCACCAAATACAGAGTCGTATTCAAAAGTCATTCGTGCGTGGCTTAAAGATGAGCTACTCAATCAGTCAGTCGTCCAAGGGTCAAGTGTTGAAAGGGCTTGGGCGAATTTAAATGAACTGATGTCGTTGGAGGCGCAAGGAGATGTTGGTCCTGCTCCTGAGTTGTTCACATCCATCCTTAAGACAGCCGCACGGAGTGAAGGTCGTGGAGAGAACTTGTTGGCAGTTGCGCAAGAATCGTTTTGGGCAAAACGGAACAGGTCACGGTTTAACATTGATCAAATGGATTATGTGTTCTTGCTTGAAGTTGGAATGAAAGTGTTAGCGGACAAAGAGAGAGACGAATTCATGGTGGATCTGATTCGTCAATGCTCGAAAGATGGACTCGTCTCTAGAAGACTCGTCCGGGAGTCTGTGAGAGGACCATTACACGAAGAGTGGCCAGAGGAAGAAAGGGAGCGAATAGTTCAGCTATTGTTCGGAGAGGAGCTTAATTTTCCAACAAGCTGGTATCGCAATGTTCACAAGCATGATCGACCTACCGCAAAGGACTTACTAATGCATGCCTAATAAAGATGTTTATGCATTTTTTCTATCTTTCGTTAAACGGCTCCATCTCCTCGTAATCTGCCGTGTTTCTCGTCGAATAATACTCCGCTCGTTCAGTGGGTAATGCTTTTGTTGCACGCCAAGCCAGAGCCGACATTACTGCAGCTATGAAGTACGGCCAGCCTGGGAGAGAGTGCTTTTCGCTCAACGTCAAAAGGGTCCCAAAAACAAGTGGGCCCAAACCTTCCGTTAGACTTTTCACCCCATTAATCGAACCAAGGGCTCGTCCCACCATTTCTGGCTTGACCGATGTACTAATTAACGAAGAAATAGATGGGAAGACAAGATTACCCGGAATGGCCAGCACCGCACAAAAGAAGAGTTGCCAAGGACTTCCGGAAAAAGCTAGCAACACGCACTGCAAGGTGAACGACATCAAACCTAACCGCATTGAACGTGGTTCACCCAATGCTGGGATGGCAATACGTACAAGTACTGCCTCACTTAGCATTGTTGATAAACCTAAAGCTGCCATTAGTTCTCCGAGTCGGTGCGGACCAAGGTGGAAATGCCTCGCCGCATAGAGAATGAGAGTACTCACGACTGCGTGTAGTGCTGTATAATACAGAATTGTAATGCGACCAATCGATGAGAGGAGAGGGTCTGTCAACAGATATCGAATAGAATCGAATGGGTTCCACCACGACGAAGATGTTCGACGAGACACACCAACCCCTCCATGAAAAACGTTGGACGATGACGAATTATCAGCAATGGCAGTAGTGGGCAGGTCTCCCGCTTCACTCGACCCTGATGCAGCTACTGAGTTTTCGAACTCATTTCGTTTGCTATGATTCAAACTTTCCGGTAACATGAAGTATATGTAGAACAAGTCTAACACTGCAAGGACAAGTGTCATAACGAAAACCCGGTGTTGTCCAATAGGGTGAATGTCTCCAGATGATTGCTCATAGTGTTCTGGTGACGATGATGATTCATTGTCATCGTTATTCAACAGTTTGAAGAAACTTCTCCCCCCTTGTCCTTTTCCTTCATCATCCACATTAGCAAGATATCCACCCAGTAACGGGCCAACTGTGAAACTCAATCCAAATGTCGCGAGTGCAAGACCATAAGCAGCGACTCTTCCATCCCGATCTTTGACGACGTCCGAAATGTAGGCAAATGTGAGCGTGAATGTAGATGCAAATACTCCACTCAGTGCAAAGAGGATGACAAATAAATCGATACGATGAAGAGATGGGAGGATGTTGATTGAGAGATGATTGGAATAATCCATCCCAGAAAGTAATGTAGGGAACCAACTGCTCCCTCCTGGAGATGCATCCCCCGCATCAACTCCATCCAATATACTTTCTGCTTCAAGTGCTGCCATAGTGTCTGCTACGTCCGTCGTGTCAACAGATGATGAATGATCATAACCACCCTCCGGCTTCCAAAATGCCAAAGAGCAAACGGGTGCCAACGTCCCCATGACTGTGATGAACAGACACGGCCGCCTCCCCCAAACATCGCTTAGTTTACCAAACAATGGACAGGCAAAGAATGCGAATATTCCTCGTATACACTCAGCTCCGCCCATGATTATATATGTACGTGATCCGTATCGTTTTAGTAGCAGTGAAGGGAGCACAGCCCTCGTTAGTGCCAGGGCTAGGAATTCTAGGAGCAGCACTGGCAGAACGGCCAAGTGAGGCTGACTAATGTATATTTGAGGCGTGTAGGCCGGCTCTCGTTGGAACGAGGTGAAGCCACTTTCACTATCTTCGTCGTAGAAATCCTCACTAGATTGTTGATGATGGTCATTATTGTCGTCATCTATCGAAAGGGGCTGATTTATTGGTGCAGATGGCGCATCGCCTTCTTCTATAATTTTGTGATCTCGATACATGATGCCCACATCATCGAAGCTGCTATTGACACTATGCGCCGCTGTTGGCCGCTGCCGTGTCCTCATGATAATCTACTATTGATAGCTTGTGTGGTTGTTGATGAGAATGACCTCATCACGTTCATCAATCATTAATTTCACTCTCGTTTCACCTGAACACGAGAGAGCTTTGTGAAAGCGGTGCGACTTGAGACAGTGGTATTCAAAAACGAAAACGAGACTTACCGTACCTCACAACCTGTCCGTGTCACCTCTCAAGACCACACCCACCACTTAACTATGTACCCACCAACAACCGTGTAGCCGAGAGCTAGCTAGCCTTAGTATCATAACTAACATGACGGAAGTAAGAGACCTATCCAGTCAAAAGGCAGCTACTGCTGCAATTGATTCCAGCTGTCAGTATGGATTGTTCGCTGTATCCAAAGCCTACAAGAAAGGTGACACCATTCTATCCGAGTCTCCGCTGATCATTCTAAAGCACCCATCAAACGAAGTCCGATCTCAGTTTGACAACTCATGCTTCACTGCTAAGAAGAAGTCATCCAATGATAAAGACGAAAAAGATGATGGCAATATCATCAACGACCTCGCTCTTCCAACGTCCTTTACCAACGATCTGCCGTCACAACAAATCAAAAAATTGAAGGCACTCACGCTTGCTGCTGCGTCCTATGCGATGCATCTACCAAATTTGACTGATGAGACAAAAGAAAAACTATTTCAATTGTACCACCCATCAACAAACACACAAGGAGATGACGGTGTGACTGATGACGAAAAGTGTGCACTAAAAATGTCAAACCAGGCCGTCAAAATCTGTCAACAAATTGCTGCACCCAAAACATCACTCAATCGCCTCGTGCAAGATACAAAAGGCGCTGATGAACTGGTCAACTTACTTCTTATTTATTCTTGCAATGCATTTGAGGGTGGACGGGTATATCATCGGCTAAGTAGAGCCAATCATTCATGCGATCCAAATGCAATCGTTTGTGAAAGTAGTAGTAGCAGTGGTGGTGATGGTAATAATGATGTCTCCATTTTGAAAGCAGCCTGTGATATTGCGGAGGGTGAAGAAATCACCATTTCTTACTTGGGATCATATCTTTATGCTGGGTATCCTATACGCCAGCGAGTCCTCAGAGATAGCAAGTACTTTATTTGTCAATGCGATCGATGCAGCATTACTTCTCACAGTGATTTGGCATCGTGCTTGCCTTGTCCCATTTGTCATCCGCGCACAGGTCGATATTTGGATGAGGATGTCATGTTTGATGATGGAGATGAAGGTGACTTGACTGTGTCCTACGCAGCTCCTAAGAATGGGATGACAGCAGAAGAGAGATCTATTCAATGTGAAGGATGTAAGAAAGTCATTGTATTCGATCCAAATGAACAATCCATGAGAAAGAAGAAGGAAGCCGCATGTGTGAATTACATGGCCAAGGCCGAGGAGAAAGTATACGATCGACTGGAAGGTAATGACAATGTGAATAGTAATGCATCTAATAAGGATGATAAAAACTTGGACGTCGAACGGGAGGCCAACGAGCAATTCTACGAGATGGCAACATCGATTTGTGGCGCAAAACACTGGACGACAAATTTCATGAACCTGTCATTAATCGAAGAATCTCTAGCAAATTTCCATTCAACTTTAATGTCCATGGGACAAAACGCTACGGAAGATGCCGAAACCATGGAGGATTTGTTAACTGGTATTGCCGAGGCCGCTGATGGTATAGATCGTGCGTTCAAATATGCAATTGGCCTCAAGTTGAAGACAGACCCTGCCCAGTGGCTCTTTGATTACATTGTGGGCCTAGCTCGTACTTTGGTGGGATTGGGAGATGAAAAGAGTCAGAAATATGCAGCTGAATGGATATCAAAGGTAGAAGAGTATGCTGAGTCGTTTGAATCAGATGGGATGCAAAAGGTGGTGTCGTCGTTGAAGAATGCTTGGAAACGTCACAGTATCGAAGCAGATGGGGAGGAGAGTGAGAAGAAGCGTCAAAAGGTTGCTTAAAAGAGTAAAATATAGAGTAAACTGTTATGAATAGAATGCAAACATCTTATGGTCCTCAGATAATAACCCACGTCAAGTCAAGTGGCAAGCCGACCACCCGAGGTAACAGTACTTTGTACCTACTGTACCTACAGTATCTGTACTTAGCAACAACCACGAAGCACGAAGCCACGAAGCTTCAAATCGAGCAAAGCAAAGCAACTAACGAGCATGAAACAAAACATAACTGCAGACTACTGTATCAACTGAACTTGACCGTCAATAACCATTGGCACTATCAGATATTTCACCTTTCCTCAATGATGTCTCTGCAATCTCAACAACAACACCGCCCCGCTAGTAAGCGAGGCCACGCCTCAATAAGCGCCTCTCAAGCGTCCTCCGAATTGATGGCTTCGCTTTCCTCCTCTCTTCATGAATTACTGTGCCATCACCCCACGGATGATCCATCGCAATGGCTACAAGACGCCATGAGTAGAGTTGGTGTATCATCGAATGTGGCGGCATTGAAATTGTGGAGCGAGTTTGGCAGAGAGAACGATGAGCAATTTTGCGATGCGAGATATCTCGTCTGGGTTTGCCAGCATGTGCTCTTTCACACCAATAATAATCATCAACAGCAACCCGCTGCTGCATCATCGTCGTTGGACGCGTTGCAATCTTGGCAGCAGTCGATGGAGGCGCTCATCAATAACAGTGAAGCAGAGAACGACAACAATGAAATGGGCGTCATGTGGCAAATGCTCCTTCACTGCCTCAATCTCACTCCGCAGCAACTCCGATCGGCCTATCGCAAGGCATTGGAGTACAATCCTCACATTCGCAATATTGACGATATCAGCTATTGCTTCATGTGGCCTTCGTTTTTCAAGGCAGTGGTTGACGAGGCGAGTGGCAATCAGAACAATAACAACCACCATGCCAATAAGCGACGAAAGAGCCAGCATGGCAACTACAACAACCAGCAACAACAACAACAATCCAATCTTGCCAATACAGCATGGTGGCCACTATTCGGATATTCCATTACACATGCCATCCTCTCCAACAATAATCAAACTACCAACACTATTCAACAAAAAATACAACAACTTCAATCAGCCATCATGGAATCACTCCCATCTATCATGGGCATACCCTGTTTTGACTTTGTCAAGAAACATTCCTTATTGAGTGGAGTTGTAGCATGTATTTTGGATGTGGTGGGGGAAGGATTGGTGTTGGGCAGTTTGAGTTTGGATGAAGATGAGGTTGAGGAGGGAGGTACTATTGGTGGTGGAGGAGGAGTGCGGATGATGATTGGGGGAGACGAAGCGGGGACTTTGGGTATTTTAGAGGTGGACGTGGATCAGATTGTGGATTTGTTGTTGCTTTCTTCAGGGTGAGTTATTGTTGCTTCTTTACTATTTCGATGCTGGTATGCGTTCTATATTCTGTGAATGATTTTGTTGCTCACATTATATATCTTCTTTCACCCCTTCCCCCCCCTCAGAGCATTGTCATCGTTGGCCAAGAGGATTAATACACCCATAGCAAATCTTGTTAGCGAGGCAGCAGAGATGATTCTAAATTTCTCCGAGGTTCATCACCGTTTGCAGCAAATCAAATCAAACGAAAGCAATATTGACGACACCACCACTCCCACGACCTCCGCCCAACTCCTCATTCAACGGGATGCCACCAAAGTTGTTCAATTCATCTCCAAAGCCAATCCACAACTTGCCAAAGAATACTCCAACCGATCCTTCATCCCCAATCACTACTTCTCCACCGAAGTTACCTCCAACTCGGAATTACCACCTATGCACCCAATCGTTGTCGATATTCGTGCACGTCTCATGTCTGGGAAAATTAACCAAGTTGCCAAGATTTGTCGTCACCTCGAAGAGTGTTCGGGGTTGCCAAAGCAGGTGATGCAGCATTCGTGGATGTTGTTATTGGAAAAGATGCATGTGGGGGGTACTCTTATTGATGATGGTTCTGCTCCTTCGATCAATAGTGATGATGATGGCGCTGTTGGTGGTGGTGGTGAAGAAGTATTGAAACTGGGCAATATTGTCGTCGGATCAATTGGACGATCTTGTGTCTTGGAATATCTAGCCAATGTTGTACTCGAAGCGAGGGAGACACTCTACCCCAACCAACGTGGAACTCTCCAAGCGAAGCAAGAGTTGCGATGTCTCAAGGATGCTGTCCGTAGGACATGTCTAAAATTCTTGGTAACAAGAGCCTATTCTCCCCAGGATGCTTTGACAATTGCTAACAAAATTTCGGATGCTAGTAATATTCCCGACTTGGAGGACAATTCCAAGGGGCATACTGCTGTGGAGGAGGCAATGAGGATTTTGACTACAAAGTTGCTGTATGAGGAGTACAATGCAAACCTCGATAGTTATACAGAAGAAGAAGAAGAAGCAGTTGCTGCTGCTGCTGTTGAAGAGGAGGAAGTGTTGGATGAAGATGGACCTATTGACATGTCAGTGGATCAAATTGGTACTCCATTCGTCAACCGAAAGTCAGCAGATGACGACAATGAACTTTCTTCTCCCGATAAGAATGCACAGAGCGCTTTCAAATCGCCCGAGAGTTTGCAAAAGTTGAAACGTTGGCAGCTAATCCAAAGCAGTACGAAGAAGCACCAACATCTACGTAAGACGGAACCTGCGTCTTCCTCCTTCTCCCCTGTGCCCGATTCAAGTCTGAAGAAGGTTAATGAGAAGGAACACGAAGAGGAGGACGAAGCAGCTGGAGTTGACGGAGAGATTGCAGGTGATTCGAGTGAAGAGAACAATGAGAATCAAAGAGGAGTGGAAGAATCGGTGACCGACAATAAATATAATGGTCAAGAAGAAGAAGAAGAAGATCGTCAGGAGGATGACGTCGATGAAGGCGAATACGACAGTGACGCCACCAAGTCTATTCAGTCAATTGAAGGAAATGACGCTATTGATGAAGCTGCTGAAGAGGAGGAAGAAGAACCTGAGGACATGACTTATCCACGCCATTATCACCAGTATCCTGGTAATTACAGTGAATCTGATGATTATGAGCAGGAAGATGAAGAGGAGGCAGATCGTCATGTTGCATTCCATGAACCGGCAGGAGATGCTAGTGAAGGCGATAGTAGTAACGGCCCTGAAGTTGTCGACCTTTTGGATGATACTACTGAAAGTGATGATGACCACGCTGCTGAGGCCGTCGTCGATGAAGAGATGGCATCATCGGAAGAAGAACGAGACGAAGGTGAGGTCTTGAATGAGTCCGTGGATAAGTATCTTGCCTCACACATTTGCGATGAATGCAAAGAAGAATGTCCGGAAATGTGTGTCACATGCAAGTTGGGAGCCTGTGAGACCTGCGGCATTTGGGGGCTCTGTGGAGGGTGTGAGGAGGTGTTCTGCGAACGCTGCTGTGAAGTTACCGATCCATGCAGTCAATGTGACCAAGTTTTATGTCCAAAGTGCTCAAGCCCGTGTGTCGAATGTGGACTAGGAGCAAGTGACAACGAAGATGGTGTTAATGCTGAGGATACTGACCTGAATATGGCTGATGATGAACATGATACTGAGGATGATAAGTATAGCTTGACAGAAGCTTCCCAACAAGGAGAAACGTTCGATGAGGGTGAAGTGAATCGTCAAGAATCTTCTCCTCGTATCAATCAGGACGTTAGCGCTGATGATGACCATGTCATGGAACAACAACAACCCTCCGTTCTCGTGGCTGCGGCGATGTCATCTCAACGACAGAGCACAGCTTCAAACACTCCGCTTCAGAAGAAATCGTCAGCTGATAATCTTTCATTTGACAATACTAGTGCAGCTCTTGCCTCGGTTGATGACAATTTGTCCGAGTACTACGATGACAAAAGTCAGGGTGAGGATGATGAAAATGAGTCCAATGTGCAAGTCGTTGCTCGTCACCACGGTCATGAAATGGCGATCGATTCCATCCTTAATGCACATGCGGATGCAATCGACAGTGGGGACGAAAGTAGCAAAGCTGACGAGAAGAACACTGAGACGGGGCAGGGTCTGATGACTGATGCTGATGACGGCTATGATGCGGAAGTGTCTGAAGTGGAGCAAACCAATCTCGATAAAATGACTCGATCGAAGGCTGCCGACGATGATGGTTATTTGCCAGATGCGGAAGTGTCAGAAGTGGAACGAACCAAGACAAAGAAGCCCAAAACGACAATGGAGGATGAAGGGTATGTCCCTGACGGAGGCCACACCACTGGGGGAGAAGAGGCATCCGAAGTGGAGCAAGGAGATGATACACACAAGAAGAACAAGAGAGATGTTAGGTTCGAAGTCGAAGCCAATCTTGAAACAACGATTGCTCCTTCTCAATCTCTTGCCGTTGAACCCGCCACAAATCTTTCAATTGACGATGGCTACTTGCCCACTGACGATGGATTAACAGAAGAAGAGAAGGGTCCAACTGCGAAGTCGCTGGCATTTCCAGCTCCGTCGATTGACGAGGGTTACATTCCTGACTCGGGTGCTATTACTGAAGAGGAGCGATTGGAGAAGGAGCGCAAGCGCCGCCGGTACATGGATGCGGAAGATGCCGGATATATTCCGGAGGGGCACACGACAGCTGGAGAGGGTGAGGCCACCGATGCGTCTCAAGTGGGACCGGATGATGAGGCCAAGTCTCCGGCTAAATCTTTCTCTTCTAAAGATGAGAATTCTAATGACGTTAAGGATCCCTCCAAAGCGCAGTCATTTGACGAAAGAGTGAAGGATATGATCGATGAAGGGTATCTTCCATCCAGGGAAGGAACAGAAGAGGAAAGGTCAGAAGAAGAGGGTGCAGATATCGCAGCCGAGAATACCTCCTTTAGAGCCCGAAGTGAGCCGTCTCCTAGCTCTGGAAAGGACGAGACTCTCGCTTCAGTGCTGGTAGCTACAGCAACTGTTTTGCAGCAGGGTCAGGGTGGATCCGAAGCTGGAGATGTCGCGCAGAGAGCGTCGTTGCCAATGAAGGATGCTGGTAACGATACTGAATCGTATTTATCAGAGGAGGCCTTGTCAGACGAGCGTAGTGCCAAAGAGGGACCATCTGAAGGAAACCCTCCGAACATGAAATCGCCAAGCACGCCCAATCCATCCGCGGTACCAGTAGAAGAAGCAGCCAAGTTTCCCGAAGAATACAAGGTTACTTCTAAGCTTGAAAGTGAAGGAAAGGAGGAAATGGAAGTTGTTGGAAACGAACCTGGAGATGCTGAAATGGCAGTCCTGCCGCCCGAAAAGGCTACAGCTACCCAACATGTGCTCCATGAACAAGAGGAAGAAGAGGAGGCTGAGGAGGAGGAGGAAGTTGACGACGAAGAAGAAGAGATTGTGGAAGAAGACTCAAAACCACTACCAGCAGCAGTAGACCCAACAACCGATCCTTCACCCTCCAAACCACGACTCCACTCCGATATCCGCATCCTCTCTGGAGAATTTGCCGGATTAACTGGTCGAATCACCACTGTCAAAGTGGGCGGATGGTGTTTCATTGCCAATCCAAAAGTGACCAAACCTATAAGGATGAGTAATATGGAAGTTGTGAGGCACAATGGTCCTCCTCCCCAGCAACAGCAACAGTCGTCTTCTGAAAACCTTTCCGATGGTGAAGATGAAAAGGAAGACGCTGATAAAGCAGATGAGTTGCATGAAGGTAAAACATCTGTCAGGTCCGAGGAACTCGCAGACGGTGAACATGAAGAAGGGGTGGCGATGGATAACCCTGTCAAGCTACCCGCAGTACACCCTGCTGATGACTCCGCAATTCAAAGTGAAGAAGAGGAGGAGGCGGAAGATGATGAATCCATTGGGAGCCTAACTGTAGTCAAACTCAAGGAGCTTTGCCGGGAGCGAGGTTTGAAGGTTGGTGGGAGAAAGGCTGATATTGTTCAGCGCATCAAGGACTATGATGCTGCTGCTGCTGCTGCTGAGAACTCGGTAGAAAAGCCAACTGCCGCTGAACCTGGACTGCAAAAAAGGAGAGGGAGAGGCAGACCCAGAACTCAGCCGCTACATCAAGCTCTAGAAGAGCACAACAAGACCGACACTCCTATCAGCGCTCTCACGCATCACAGCGACTCGGAAATGTCAGATGATGAGACGAGATCGCATGAATCAGGAACGGAGAGCATGACACGCGGAAGTAGACGAAGTGCTGCTGGGCAGAAATCTATCCCAAAAGATATTGTGACCCGCGGAAAGAAGGGCTCGAAATTACCTGCAGTGCCCGAGGGTGAGACTTTGGAAGGCGATGATGAGACGTCAAAGCCAGCTGCTGCTTCAACGAGGCGGTCCATAAGGGCCACGGCTTCAGTTACATCTCGACGATCTACGCGGGCATCCGCCGAATCAGTTGCATCGCGGGTGAGCCGTCGCAGCACGAAGGGAAAGAGTAAAAGATACGATTAGTATGTAGTCGATTTATATATTTTATTGTAAAGTTGACCCTTTTGAGCTCTGCTATGTAGTTAGTTTACTGTTACTTCGAAGCTCTCTGTAAACGTGCGTACCGGGTAAGAGTTGCTTCAATACATGTAGAGTCGTAAGTTAGAGATTTTCTCCCTTTGTGTGGACTCTTCGTAGCGTCGACAGCTCTCTGCTTATGTACGCCCGACGGGCCTCTCCAGTGTCATCTTTCACTTATCGTCCATTGGAATATTCCTGAATCCTGGTTGCCACAATTTCCTCATCACTCTTCCTTCTTCCCGTTACTTCACTCTACAACTACAAATCTACGTGCAACTACTCGCTCGGCCAACATTCATACGATGACCCTCGATGACGACCATCTACATGCCGTTCTTTCCTCAATGATGTAGCCAAGCGCCCAAATTTCCCAACATGATTACATGAATCGCACAAATTTCTCGACACCTTGTTGCAACCAGCCTTTCCATCTCGAGCACAAGTTGCAAAGTTGTTTGCCTTGGTGGCAATGATCAAATCATAGATTGCAAGCATTCCTGGGTCATTGTACGCTGATTTCTTGGCATGCATCTCTAGCAATCCAGAGATGCTGATGAATCCATTCTCATGTAGTAAATAATGTAGAGCACGTTGAGATGTGTTTCCATTGGCGATGGAGTTCCTTGAGCCTGACCACATCATATCTTCATTCTCATTGAGACTTGACATGAGTACAAACTTGTGATGGCTCGATGCCTCCTCCTCCATGGTTGTATTAGCAAGAGTCATCATCTTACGCAACATTATGTGCTTTGCCTCATTGACAGCCCTAGCACATCGCATGAAGTCCATACCTTTTTTCTCGGCTCTCCAATGAATAGCAGAAAAGTTGTCTGTTTCAATATTCGCTCGCTGTAACAAATCATTTACAAATTGAACATGCTTTGGATGAAAGGGGATAGTCTTGCCTTCAAACACGCCTTTTTTTGGAATTTCCATACCTTTTACGAATCGCTCTTGTTCATCATTTGGAATGTACATTCCCAACTGCCACCCGAGCTCATATACGCTACCTCTCCAATAATTCTCCATGTGCAAGATGAAGTGTTCTTGGTTGGATTTGTCCATCATGCGCTGAATGTTGTTTTGTTTCATGCGCGTGATACGAGATGTCTCCTCGGTACAGCGCCCACTGATTGAGAGTCTGCTTTTATGATTTAGCATGCATACTGTTGCCTTTCCAGGGGTGGTAGCTGCTGTTGTATTGCCAAGTATTCTCTGATAATCAGCATATGAAACTAGCAAAGGATATTGACTGCCATTGCCATCAGAGGGTGGCGGTTTCATCATGTACTTATCAAGATCAAAGATTTCACTAACAGGAACCTCTAGTTTCTCTCGTCCACAAGACTGCAGTCGACCGGATATCATGCAAGGTTCGACGAGTGTAGCACCGCCATTCATCTTTTGAACAAAGTACAATAGTTCCAAGAGAGATGTTTTCCATCCTGCAATACCCTCTGCGTAGGTTATGGTATCTAGCCACAAGTGAGGTCTTTCAATATTGTTTTGTGGTGGTGTACTCCAAGTTATTCCGTTCAGCGCTGCTGAAAAGTTGTTCCTTCGAGCAACTGGAATAGCACTTCTTTCAGTTCCATTGCTAGCGTTAGCTGAAGAATCGCTGCAGCTATCGTCCGAGACTAAGTAAGAGCGCATGAGACCGTCTTCGAACTTGACTGTGAAGATACGTATCAGAGCGATAAGTGCGGTGATTTTGAAGCCCAATGGCAGAGCATACTTACGATGAATGGTGTCGGCTTTCTCTGCCAACCGAGGCGACGATGATGCCTTTGAGGTCGACATGATCTTTACTTACTCCTATTCTACTTCTTATTATCAATAGGCAGGATGGAGGCAGGTATCTAATGGTAGGTAGATAAAGAATTCCCTTGTAGGGAGTGACTACCATACTCATTAGTATGGTACTACATATTACACTGAAAACTTTTCGGCGAGCGAGACTGAGAAAGTGAGTCCCGTCTGACTTTTGGCGGGCCTGGCCAGGCCTGGCTGCATTTTTACCCTCCTCCATCTTCCGCTCCATCCACTCCTTTTTCTCTCAGTTTTCGAGTTTTCGCTTTATTGACGCGCAACATCAAATCATTCAAGCAAAGCAATGGTCTTTTCTAAGAGTAGCTCTCGCCTACCATGATCAAGCTGAGCGGAGAGAAGCAGTAGAGAGCACATATAAGAATGGTAAGAAGAAGATTGAATACTACTTCAAGAATGGTGTAGAGATCAAGCGAGGAATGATTAGATTATATAAACACCCTTACCCATCTGCATAAATCAAACTGCACAATCAATGGTCCACAACTCATCACGTCTTGCTGCGCATACGAGACAAAATGTTTCGATGCATCTATGCAGTCCAAAAATGTCAAAAGGGCGTCTTTTGGGGTGAAGTATAGTGTGGTCCATGTAGTTTGATTTTGGGGTTGATGACAGAAAGTGTTTTGATAGGAAGAGTATGACCTCTCTCTCTCTCTGATGAGTTAGTGTCTGATTCGTGTTCATATATTTCGTTCTAAACTGTATGATGTCTCTGTATTATCACGCAGGCGGCCAGTAATAGCACCATAAATTCTTAATGGGCAGCTGAGTAGACAGAAACGATGGAAGCTGCAATCAACGATGTCCCCAATAATGTCAAGACGAAAGAACAAAAGCGTCAAGAGGGACGACGTCGTGCCCTCGAGATGGCAATAGCCAAGCAGGCCAAAGAATCGAATGCTCAATGTCATGATGGCGACAATTCTACTACTACTTGTGAGAGCAGCAAACGAAGGGGGAATCGAAAGAGTGATAGACATGGAGCAAGGAATCAACATCGTCACAAACACTTTGCTCGATGGATACTCGACAAGTTTCCGCACGTTGCTACAGCGTGTTCCGCTACAAAAGAAGCATCCACAAATAATAAGCATGTTCTAGACATTGCCGGTGGAAAAGGCGAACTATCAGCACGGTTAGCTCTATGTCACTCCCTCCAAGTGGTAATGATTGATCCAAGACCGGCAGATATTGCCTCCGTCTACTTGAACAGTGTGGTGCCCAAACTTCCAAAGAAGTGGCAACATTCGTTGGAAGAACGGATGAGACATACGCCTACTTTTGTAGAGGATGAATTAGACAAACGATTCTCACAACTAGTGACACACTTTTCTATTGCTTCTGATGGGATTTGTTGTGATGGAGATGGTGTGGATGCTGAGATGTTATTTGAGGACGAGGCAGTAGAGAAGGCAGTACAAAATTCATCCCTAATCATAGGACTGCATGCTGATGGGGCAACAGAGGCGATCGTAGATGCAGCGTTGCGCTATGATAAGCCCTTTGTTATCGTACCATGCTGTGTCTTTCCGAATTTATTTCGTCATCGATTCATCTACGTGAACGATGATGATGCCAGTAATGGTGATGAGAAGAAGAGGGTGGCCGTTCGGACACACGAACAATTTTGCCAATATTTGCTGGCAAAGGATGATCGGTTTCGACGAGAAGTATTACCTTTTGAGGGTAGAAATGTGGCAATTTACTGGGATGGAAAGTGAGGGCAGTGGTTCTTCTTGAGAATTGATTCGCTCGTTCCCCACATGTGATACTGACGTCCAGGGAGACCCGAGTGCTGTAGTCAACAAGACTTCATCGTTCTAATTGATCATGACTAGACACCAGAGCGCTGCTAAAAATCATATCAGTGCTTTTGGATTGAGTTAGGTGTTTGACACAGAGGTTATTACGTATTTGACATAAATATATTCAAGGTTTCTAGCTGTTGCTCTAATTAGATTCCGTTGGGAAGATTGAGACCATCTAACTCATTCTGTATGAATGCCACTTTCATACTTGAGCCCCATGCTTGATAACAATCACGAGCCTGCTGAAAGTACTGCAGCGCTTTTTCATTTTGTCGTACCCGCTTGAAGTAAAAGCCAGCCTTTTCACACGCCAGTCCTTGCTCGTGGATTAGTCCGGATCTTTTTGCAGATGTGATAGAAGCATGATACAAATCAATGGCCTTCCAATGACGTACTGCCAAAGATTGCTGTTCAGCCTCTAAGAGACGAAGCTTATTTGTAAAGTTCGAATCCGAATTGACAGCTGCACCTTTCAATGCCGCAATAGCTAAACGGGAAACTTGGCTGCTCCTGTCGATATGCTTATTCTTCTTTAACAAATCAAGCGAGTTTAGGCCTGACCAATCGGAACAAATGAGCAAGAACAAAAAGGAGTGGTGATGAGATTAGATATATTTCGTTGCCGTGGACAAAGCATGAATCAAAGATGCAGCTTACCAATAAAGAATTTAGCAACATACGCCGTGATACTGCCTCCTTGCCAAAACGTTTGTTCCACACCTTTCATACATTTCTCACTGTAATACCGGCATCGCTCGGTATGACCTAACCAGTAGCATCTGATTGCTGAGTGGTACAACACCGAATCACGGAACTTATTCTTCTGATCATCGAGGTCACCAACTAAAGGAGTAGCATCTATGCCAGTCGCCTTTCCATTGTCAATCAGCGTAGACACAGTCTCACGAAAGATCAGCAAAAAAGTTCTTCCCATCTCACTTTGGTATGTTTCCAGAATTTGGAGGTAATAACCAATCTCCTCCAAAATTGAACTCAAATTCGCTCCGATACAGATTGTATTCTTAATGACCTGGATCGCGCAATGCAATCCCATGTCAGCATTCCCAGAGGATAAGCCTGCCTCGAAACCCTGACGGAGCTTGTCGATCCCCGCTTGAAGAGGTTCGAAACGCCAAGCAATCCTACCATAGAAGTTGAAGTAGAGATCAGGTATCACGGCTGTCAAGTCAAATCTCTCTTGCAAGGACATAGCATCTTTTGCAATACGGCTGCGGATTGAGAAGATAAAAAGGTATCTGAGAAAAAGAGAGCCTATGAACTAACAGCAATCAGTCAGTGTGCGTCACTTACTAGCACGACACAACATTGTCTTCCATGGTTACTACTGACGTAAATGCAATCAGGGCTAGAGCGGTATGCTCGGAAAGTCCCCTCTGTAAGCTCAGCTGTACTGCCTTAGAAACAAAGTGGACGAGCATGCTATGAGACTTGCAGAAGTACGCTGCGAGTGAGATGACTTTGTAGAATTGTAAGGTTTTGTCTAGAGTTTTGTCGACTGTCTTCTCTCCCTTGAGCCACTTGTCGCCAACTTTTTCGTAGGTATTAATTGTTTCTACAATTTGTGTTGAAGCCATAGCTAAAGTATTTGACTCCGGAATTGATTCTCCCAGCTCCGTCAAAATAGTAGAACATGTATCGTACACATCCTTTACTTTGCCCTGTGCTTGGAGGACTGGAGATACGAGCAGTAAAACTAGGTTACACAAGAGGTTATGAAGACCAAGAAGCAGGCGTCTGCAAAGGAACACTTACTTTGACTCAACAAAAGGTATGAAGGCAGTTGATCTTCTAAGCATCGAGCCATTTCCAACGTTTTTCGTATCATTTGCTCAGCCTCATTGTACTGACAAGTTGAATTAGCTGCACTCGAGGACAAGAAACTTAGACTGAGACTCAAGTCGTAGTGGCTTTCCCAATGATCATTAGGAAGCAAAGATATAGCGAACCTCAAGTACGAATACGCTGTCTTGTGGTCGCAGCCATCGATGGCCTTCTTACCAGCCTTCATATTCAGTTCCGCAACGGCAATTCTAAAATCTTGATCACCTATTATCCACTCCTTTCCATGATTGATCTGGCCAGCGATGAGCAATATTGTGTCCCCTGCATCATTGCCCTCACCAAGAAAAAGGGAGTACAATACTTTGCCCAGGTTATAGTGGAACTGAAACAGCAGCAAAGGGATGAGATTACAGCTAACGAGGAATGAAACTGTGGTATAAAGAAGACTCACCTGCTTCTTGGCACTGTAGTGAATGAGATTGTACGCTGCCTCGCGAACCTTGTCATGCGTAAAGTGTAAGCATCCTTCTTCATCCTTTCTAATGAAGCCATCACTGAGTGCTTCTGCCATTCCATTTCGGACACCAGAAAAATGCGGTGACTCACTTAAGCGGTGAACCACTGTCTCATTAGTACTTGATCCGAAGCAAGCCATCACTGTGAGCAGCGTTTGTACATTGCGGTGCAAGCAACTCATCTTGGACTGAAGGAGATGTAGAACATTATCCGTGATAGTTTCGCCGCGTAACATGCCCTCATTCCATACCCAACGCTTCTGATGGAAGTTGTACCGCAGCAATCCACGGGACTTTAAAGATTGAACAAATTCCAACATGAAGAATGGGTTGCCTTTAGTCTTTTGGAAGACAATATCTGTTAAAGATTTGCAGATACGTGGATATAGGCACAAGGCGTCAGATATCATTGTGTTGAGATCATGTTGGTTTAGTCCAGCCAAATGTAGTTTAGTTGTTCGCACATTGCTGATCTCCAGTCTCTCAATTAAGTTAAAAATGTCATGATCTACTCGAACTTCATTGTCCCTATACGTGCCTACAAAGAACATGCAACTGCCCCTCGTATCAGAAAGGATTGAGTGAACCACGTCGAGGGCAGTGCTGTCAGCCCATTGCATATCATCCAAAAAGAGCTATGCCACAAGCAAAAAAATAAGCAAGGTCACCAAAATAATGTATGTTAGTCACTTCGCATAAATTGATGTAGGATAATATATGGCCCCAACTCCACTCACCATGACCGGATGACGCGGGCTTGAAATCAATCTGACGAAACGTAGGAGAGTGAAGCATACACTGCGGGCATTCATTGTAACGCCAGCTTTCACTGTTGTTCCACTACTGACAAAGTCAGGAAATAACACATTGACATTGGGAAGCAGTTTCATCAACAAATTGAAATCAAATCCAAATTCGTCCCAAATTTTTTTCGCAATTGCAGGTCTAGCACTATCTTTGATCATCAGACATATTTGATTAAATGCTGAGATAACACCTGCAATTGGCTCCTCCCGAGGCATGGGGTCAAACTTATGTTTGATCATGTATCCCCCTATGACATTTACTGCATCCGTCAAACTATTCACCAGCATGGTTTTCCCCGATCCAGAGAAACCACCGATGAAGAATGCCTCACTCTTCCCCCGTGATACTCGACAGAAGGCGTCAGATATGAGAGTCTTTTCTCTGTCTCTCCCATACAGCTTTCCTGATCTATAGAGCAACTGTGTATTTTCGGTGCCCTTTTTTTCATTGTCAAAAAGAAAGCGATCTGGATCAAGCAGCAATAGGTGTAAATCCTCACCAACAACTCCCAATGAATCGTATGCATTATCTGATTGACGACCATCCCCCCTCAACGCATACTCGAGTAGATTCTGCGTCATGAGACAAATTGATGCTGGTATTCCTAGATCTTGCATCCGGACAATACATGGTATTCGAAATGGTCGTTCGGCTAATGTATCCATGAAATTTTTGCGTGATGGCAATTTATGTGAGAACAATTTATGTGATAACACATTATTTGGTTTTGCCCTCTTCTGAGGAGGCGCTTGATCGGCCCCGAGGGCATTATCGGGAAATGGCTCACAGACGAAAAGCTCATATAATAGCCGTGCAAATAAATGGCAGTGGTTGTTCTCTTCTGCTACTGCAGCCAGAACATCCATGCCGGCAAAATAACCGTTCCCAGCGGGGGGCACTGCTGAATTTTCACTCGGCGGTGCAGATATCTGCTCGACTTCTAGACAACGCCCTACTATTTTTTGAACGTCGCTGTTATCACCTTCTAGCAGGTCGCTCAAATAAGGTGGCTCTTCAATAATTAGCGTCAGTCCCGAAGATATCATACCAACGCCCTTGATGTCATCCCATGGCCGAGTTGGTTTTTTCAAAACAGAAACGGCAAAATTATCAATCCTTATTTCGTCATTCTCTAACTTCTTTGAGCGATTCAGCACTTCGACGATTCCATAGGCGACTGTAGTTTTTCGAATAATTGATTCTTTGTTCCCCCTCTCGAAATTATTACTTTTGTCGCCGCCCTTTGAAGTTGTTGTGACAAACTCCAACCAGGCGCTGAGAGGGACAAAAATTCCATGAGCAGTATTGGCTTCGTCAGCGGCTGGTGCTGATGCTGATGCTTGTGGTACCGCTGACATCGCTTTTTACGATTATGTCCGTTCCCTATTTGAATGATACTCATCTTTTATGACCGGTATGGACCGTGCGCAGCTAGCTATTGTAGCTCTTCCGGTCCGGCTGAAAGAGGTTTATCTAAAATAAACCTGGAAACGCTGGAAACCTGAGAAAAATGAGCCCGAACGCTAACAAGGTTTACGATGACGGATAACGTCTTCATAATATCATCAAATATTCTGTGACAAAAGATACAAAATAAGACAAGACGTTAACCCTTAAATCACGCAAAGCGTAAACCGTTGTGCGCAAATGAACGTGCTATTAACCCACAACATAACCCGAAACGCTGAAACAGCTGAAGACCACTTCTCATCGGCATCTCTGGGCATTTAACTTCCTCCCCATCAACTCTGCCATTTGGCTGGTACTTTGGGGTGCTTGCTGTTGAACTCCAGGTGCTTTCTTTTGAGGTCAACATGATTAGATGCAGCCAGTGCCATGCCTCAACAAACGCCTACAACTACAAGCTGCTTCTGCTTCCTACTCTACCTCTACCTCTACCTCTAGTAAAGATGAGAAAGAGAGACTTTTCGAGATTTTAGTTATAGATTTCGATTTCGGGGTCAGAAAGGTGCGTTGCTCGGGGAGCTGCATGCACAGTCCTTTCCCTCGCTTCAAGCACTTTATTGAGAAGTTGATTTCAAGTCGCTCATGGTGAGAAATTCCCATCAACAGGCAAGTCGCATGAACTTTAGTATTCCATTCCCGAAAAAGCCTCCCCCACGTCGGTCGGCTCATTTCTTGCCTGCTGACGTACGACAGCTTCCCATACTTGAAGTTGGTTGGTGCCGAAAGATGGATCGTGCCTCTGAAATTTTCACATGTGGCATTACTAATTCCTCTCTGGAGCAAATCAATCAGACGTGTTCCAACGGCAGGAGCGAGAGTTCTGCCACAACTCGCCCAACAACTCAGCAGCACACAAAGCAACCAACCATGTCGATTGATCGTCGAACCAAACGTCTTGAACGCCGGCAGAAGAAGGCTCAAGCCAAAGCCTTGGCTAATGAAGGCGATGGAGGGCAGATCGAGACAAATGGAGCACGAGGTAGTAATGCAGCAGATGAGAAGTTCACCAAGTTTGCCAAATTGCTCTCGCAGAACGAGGATGATCTCCTCACCTTCGTCGCCGATATCAACAAACTCTACCAAGATAAGTTGGACAAACCTGCTCCCTTCGTTACTTTTGTCATTTGTGGCATGCAATCGTCCGGAAAGTCGACTATTATGGAGAGATTCATGAATGCCCCGGTAAGTATTGTTGCCACTCATTTGGTCGCTCGTATCATCGTCATCGCTTCAGTCATGCGCTCACATTAGCATCGTTCAGGTCAACATTGTCCAAGAAGGCACAGGGACACGTTGCCCTCTAGACACGACGTGCATCCACGTTAGTAATCTCAGTGTGCCCACATGTGAGCTGAGTGGGAAAGAGTTGGAAAATTCACCCCTTACAGGCTTGACTATTGAGGAGGCCTTCATTGCCATTACTCAACACAACAGGATGCTTGCGGAGAAGGACGAATTCAGCTCTGAGTCCTTGAAACTTGTCTACCGTGCTAACAACGTGCAAAATATGTGTTTTGTCGACACTCCCGGGATCATTTCTAACAAGGGCGCCGGTCAAGACAATCGTGATGCTATCAAGAAGATCCTTCGTGACACCTTGAAGAAGCCTCGCTCCAAGTTATGGTCCTAGTCGAGCCCAAAGAGTTTTCTACTAATGCCATCATCGACTTCTGCGACGAGACCTTTGACTCTACCCCCAACCCCAACGGAAGAGACTGGAAAGCAGATGCCATTGTAATCATGACCAAGTATGACAAAAACCTGGAGGATTCCAGGACTACTAACAAGGCCAACAAATTCTTCTCCGAATACCATGAATTAGGAATCTTCCCATATGTGAGTATCACACCGACCCTCGATCGTGAGGATCTTCAACCAGATCAACTCTTCTTGAAGCGTAAGGATCTCCTTGAAGGCGCTGATTCTTACGAGGAGGAGAAGTTTGAAGGCTGGATCTCAGCTCACGCCAAATACTGTGAAGAAGATCCTGAGAATTCCAAGCTCAGCCCAGAAA
Source organism: Skeletonema menzelii (assembly GCA_036940005.1). Lineage (NCBI taxonomy): Eukaryota > Bacillariophyta > Thalassiosirophyceae > Thalassiosirales > Thalassiosiraceae > Skeletonema > Skeletonema menzelii. The sequence continues at coordinate 22,993 of JALLBH010000078.1, forward strand.
TTGCATCGAGGATCGGATTCCCTGCGGCCAAGAACAAGATGCGTGAGGTGATGCTACTTGATACGGCTGCTCGTTTACCAGAAGTGCTCAAGTCCATCAGAGAGGAACTGTCCAAGTGCCGTAATGAGAAGGAGATGCTTGAAGGAAAGAGAAAGTATCGCAATCCCGATCATCTGAAGCGCAAGGTAGGAGACCTTTTGCAGCGCGCCTGTAAGCGTGTAGGGGACTACCTGGATGGGGATCTCGAAGCTGCTGTCAAGTTTCCCGAATCTTTGATGGACCTTGATGATGAGTTGGATAAGGAGGATGAATCGGAATGGGCTGATCGCACTTTGGGCACGGTGGCAAGTGTCGAAGATGAAGAGAGGTGGCGTGATCTTATTCAGGATGTGATTGAGAAAGAAGGACTTCCATATTGGGTCTATGGGGAGAAAAAGTTCATTGGAGGAAAGCAATTCCAAAGGGCGAAGGAATTGATGAAGGCAACGATGTTAGGTAAGGCGATTTTGTATCAGATCAGACAGAAGTGTTGCTGTTGTCGCTCGTATCGTATCTAATAAAATTTGTGATCTTTGTGCACAGAGTCATTTCCCAATGTTGGAGAGATGAAAGACTACGTTGCTTCGGGAGCCGGCTACCTTCAAGGAGGACTTCAGAGAGAAAATTGGGAACGTGCAACGCTCAGTATTGTGAAGACAACCTCCAAAACTGCCATGCATCCTGGTATCAACTTCTTCATCAAGCACGCCGGGGCCATCTTCCGCAATCTATTTCAAGTAGCTCTCAAGGATATCAATGAATTACCAGAAACGAAGCATTTGTTTGATATCTGTCCCAGTATGGAAAGCTTTGTCACCAACAAATTTGATGACATGGTGTGGAGATTGATGGAGAATGCTGCAGCCACTATACATCTTGCCATCGAGCCTTACTACTCTTGTCTCGATCCCAACCTTCCTAATTTTCGCCCTCCAGAACAGGACTCTGATGATGAAGAAGAAGAGGTTGATTTGAACGTGAGCATCTTGAGTAGATTGGTGTCTATGGCCAAAAAGAAACTGGATGATGCAATGACTAAACAGCTACTACGGGATCATGGAAGGGAAAGGGCCTCTGAGAAACGCAAGTTCTTGGCTGAGAAGCGCGCTTCCATGATCAATGACGATGAGACGGATGAAATCATCAAATCCGCTTTTCAATATCTCCTCTCCCTGCATGAATTCATCGAGACAATCTTGAACTTCCAAACAAACTATTGCTTGTACAATGCGTTCAAGTTGGAACTTGAAAGTTTTTCTCGTGTCGTATCTGACTCCGATTGGACGGAGATGCTCCCTCACGACGATTCTTTGGACACTATGATTGATGACCTCAACGACAAGATCGATGGACTGAAAGGATCTCTCGACAGTGTGAACAAGATGCAGATGAAGTTCTAGCTTCATTTGTTTATTACTGAGAGTTGTGTGTATGCGTGTATATTGAAACAAATTGGTGTCGATGGCTGCAGTTTTAGATTATATTAGGATTAAATCTAATCAAATCAATCGACATATCTTAACATTCAATATTGGAGCACATCATCGTCTTTATAGGAACGTGTTCTCGGATCGAATCCCTCCCTTCTATTCTCCACACAACCCTTTCATGAATCATGATGTGTGATATGCCTCCCCCAAAATAGTTGATATTTGACTTACATCAAACCAACAATCCAGTCTTCAACTTCAAACCATTCAAAAACACAACCGCCTTCTCCACATCATCCACACCCCTCTCGGCAAAGAACACTTTACTACGAATCTCATCATCCAACCACGGTGAAATAATCTTCCACACGGTAGTAAAATAGATCGGTACGTTGATGAAACACATGGCTCCAGCTCTTCCAGGATATTGACATCGTAATATATTGATGCATTTGTGAATGTGGGGTAGCATGGAGGATTGGAATCCTCTCATGTCGAAAATGACGCATATTCGACTAACATCATCCTTCTTGTTCTTCTTCCGAGTTGGAATACGTCGTAGTAAATGATGAATATGATAAGCCAAATGCTTTTCACTTTCTTCCTCGGAGGCAAGTTCTGGAGCCCATCGCCAGCAGCGAAAGTAGGTTATGGGTAGACCGTGCTTGGTTGTTCTCCAGGATTGGAGTGGGGGTGAGTTGTAGGGTGGATCTAGTGGCACTTGTTGTTGTTGTTTTCTCTTCTTCGTTTTGCTATCAGGTGGTAATAGTTGCTCATCATCGTTCAAAATCATCCTACTCCCCGGCCCAGTAGTCAACGCAATCCAAGCATACTGTCGACACAACGTCGGGCAATGTCTCGGCCGCAAATTATGCGGTTGAACTCGCTCCCTCCATTCAATAGACTGACGAATACTCGATTGAGTTTTGATGGGGTCCCAATTGTTCACGGAGAGGAAACGAGCGTAGTAGGCATCATCATTGATGACATCTATTTCGGAGGAATATTTTTGATTGTTGCCTCTATTTGTTGTTGTTGTTGGCGGCGGCGGTACGAGACGTTTGAGTTCGGCTATTGCAGCGAGATGTTGTTGGTCGTTTATAATTGATGCGTTTGCGTTTTTGATGATTTGATTTTGGAGAAGGGTTGACGATAGCAGTACAAGAATGAAGAGGTAATGATGATGCGTGAAGAACAATGATGATGATGTCAGTAATGATGATGTGCGCAGCGGAGATGTGCTAAGGCGGCGCCGCCGTAGCTTTAATAATAACAACATGTTGAGGAAGAGACGACGATTGTCCAAATAAACGTAATCTTAGTCGCCTTGGAGTATTAGGACGGTTAGCATCGAATCTACTCCATCAAAGAGTGTAAAATTCTTCGTGTCAAGTAGAAGCGCCAAAACATGTACTAATTCCTATGTATGTAAAATCCATCGAAAACACAACCGATACTCGATACTCGATGAAGAAGTTGTTGTTGGGCAGTGGCACAAAGCAGCGAAAGAATTCAACAATACAGCAACAATGGGCATCAACGAAGAAGAAGAAGAAGCACTAACCTCAACCCTAATCGATCCCGAATCACTCGACAATCCAAACCCGCCATATCAAAAGGGCCAAGTGCAAGATCCAAAATGTCGAGATGCATGGGCGGCAATTTTATTTTATGCACAATTGATTGCGGTTGCTTGTGTTTGTGGTGTTTTGGGTGTTCCGGCTGTTCAGAGGAATATTCATGGGCAGCAGCAGCAACAACAACAGCAACAACAACAGCAGGAAGATGGTGCTATGGGAGAAATGACTGATTATACTGGCTTGATTTACCGTGAGTTGTGCTGTGATATTCAGAGGTGAATCTTTCCATCTATTTATCAAACTAACTAACCACCTCTCTCATCTCTCTCTCTCAGTCACACTAATCGCCGCAGCATCCTCCTTCATCCTCTCCACCCTCTCCCTCAGCATAATGACCGCCTGCCCCAAATTCCTAATTCAACTCTCCCTCCTCTTTTCACTTGGACTCTCCCTTCTCATGACAACAGTGTCCTTTTATTACCAACAATACATTGCTGGGGCATTTGGCATTCTATTCTTTCTATTGTCATGCTGTTATGCATGTTGTGTATGGAGGAGGATTCCATTTGCTGCGGCGAATTTGAATACGGGACTGACGGCTGTTAAGATGAATGGAGGGGTGTTTGTAACGTCAGTTGTGATTACGGTTGTGAGTTTTGGGTATTTGGTGATTTGGATGGTGGCCTTGGTGGGTGTATATGATGCTACTGGTGCTGGTGCGGCGATTACTTCTGCTGCTGCTGCTGCTGCTGGTGGTGGTGAGAATGTGCAACCTTCGTGGGGATACTTGGTTTTACTCTTGTTGGCATTATACTGGACACAACAGGTATTGGCGAATACAATTCATGTCATTGTGGCAGGTGTAGTATCAACATGGTGGTTTGCACCCAATGAGGCATCAAGTTGTTGCTCAGTGGCGATTAAAGATTCATTTGTTCGGGCCACGACTACTTCGTTTGGAAGTATTTGTTTTGGGAGTTTACTTGTGGCGATTATTCAGACGTTGCGTAGTATGGTTGAGAGTGCGAGACAGGACAATTCGAATGATGGGTGTGCTGCGTTTGTATTGTGTTTGGTGGATTGTTGCTTGCAGTGTTTACAGGGGATACTTGAGTATTTTAATAAGTTTGCGTACATTTATGGTGAGTCAATTTTAATATGATGTGATATGATGATCATGCCATCGAATCGTCAGGAACAACACGATCGTATCTTATCCATTCACATGCACTCTCCCCCCAAAAATCACACACAGTTGGAATGTACGGCTACAGCTATTTAGAGGCTGGAAAGAATGTCATGACTCTATTTCACGCCAGGGGATGGAACATTATCATTGCAGATGATTTGGTATCGAACACATTGTCTTTATTCACTCTAATTGGTGGTGGACTGGTGGGGTGTGTGGGCCTAGCAACGAATGCAGCATTTCCATCTTGGTTGGCTGGATTTGAAGGAGCTGCGTCTGGTATTGCATTTGGCTTTTCGTTCTTGATTGGGATTGTCATTACAGCCATCATGCTGAGTGTTGTGGACTCTTCAGTGAATACTGTTCTTGTTAGCTTTGCTGAAGCACCCGAGGAGTTTCAACAGAATCATCCCAAGTTGAGCGGTGAGATGAGAGATGCTTGGAGGTTGGTTTATCCAGCGGAATGTGGGTTTTAGTCTGTGTTTCTGTTTGTACTTGTAGAGAGTGTTAGAGGAGATAAAAGATTGTTTGCATCATAATTTAATTGCTTTATGCCTCTACCCCGTTCATCTATTTTTCATCATGCGTTCCCTCTGCTAGTCTATCAACAGAAGTCAACAGAAGCAATGAGAGCCATCATCTACAATAACCAAATCCAAGTTATTATCAGCAGTGCAGGACAAATCAATGTATTTCAATTGACAAGACCACACACTGCGTCATTCAAACCCAGAAAAGACTACGAAAGACGGCACATCGACTTCGTCACTCAACTATGAGAAACAATATCGTCGTCTTAGAGTTCATCTCCTGAATCATCACTACTACTGCTTTCGTCATCAGAAGAAGAATGATCTTCTTCATCTTTCATTTGCTGTTGCATTGCTTCTATTTCTTCTGGTGTTTTGAGTTGAAAGCTGTGTGTGTGTGTGTAGTGTAGAGTGTTGCGGTTAGTTAGTGAGGGCAAAAGGGGACAAAATATCAAATCAATTTCTGAATAGCAATTTCTCACCCCTTTTCGACCATTAATGCATGCATTTCCTCCTGCAGCGTAGTAATGATCAATGGTAAGTGTGAGTTAGTGTGCATATATATATGGATATAATCATAAAGCACATTTTGGATGATATTACATGCACATAGCAACACGTACCTTTGTCTCATAATCGCTGAGCACAACTTTCTCCTTCTCCACCCAACCCTCCCCACCTTCTTCACCGTCATCACTCTGATAAATTGTCATGATAGCCTTGACTCCAAGGTGAAAAGCCTTGCGTCCTTCGGGAAACTTGACTTGTACATTTCGATACGATTCAGCCTCCCCATCCTTCAGAAATGATTTGAGAATCGGCATTTTATTTAAGGCTCAGCCGGAGCATGATTCGATTTTGGCGTGGAGGGCTGCGGTTGCAAAGGTTGTTAGTGATGCTATGGAGAGCAGTAGAGCGAAGAGTAGGCTTTGAGACTGCATGGTTTATTTGTTTATTTGTAGTAGTAGATTACAATAACACAATAGCTAGAGAGGCAGCGCAGCATTGGGAAGAAGAAAGAAGATATGGAATATTATTTTTTTGCCGAGTTCCGAGTTCCGAGTTCCAGTGCCGGCCGAGTGCAAGAGCAAAGCAATGCGTGTGTCACATGACACTTCAATTGACACAGTGAAGAAGTTGACATACAGGGGCGCTGCCCTGATGAACGCACCGCGAGCTCTCAAGATGTATCTGTATGATTGCTGCTGATACTCACAGTATGTAATGCTTTGGCAGCTTAAGAGCTGGTGGAAGAAGAGCCTCGCCTGGCCTGTCGCATCATGAAGTCGTGACCTTCTGCCAATTGAGCAATGTAGAATGAAGAAACTTGGGAAATGTCCTGGGAAATACCATAGGTGGGGGTTGTTGATTTTCAAGATGCAGTTGAGTCGCCGTTAGATTCCACTTGTTACAAAGAATCGCTGGAAGGGACATGCCCGCAACAGCAAAGCAATCTAGTAGAAACAAGCAGAAGAATCTTACGACTTACGAAAAAGGAGTTCATTCATTTCTATTCTCCCCCTATCTATACCGTAGCAGGCATGTTGGTTATATTCCAATAGAAAACTTAGCTCCTGGAGAGCCACCAGACTACTATGAAATTCTGTTGCATTATTATTATTATCCCCCATCTACAAATTAGTTTGGCATAGCCTCATTACTTGATGATTTGCAATTGCAAACCTGATTGAGCAATGTATACATAAATCAAATATCCCTTGCGTACATCTTTCGATTCAATTCTGCTGCATCCCTCTGAGGACTTTTCATTGCATCTACTGCAGCCTGATGTGCACGGAGGGCAGCAGCAAAATCATCTTTGCTGACCAATCCCCCAGCATAAAACACCTTCAGCGCTTGTATTGCTTTATCATCGCCAAGATTGGCAGCAATGATGGTATGCTTCGCTGCCCTCTTCAAATTTTCTTTTTTCAACTCCCATGCAGCAAGTTTTTGCCTTGCAATGGGATGTCCACCAATGGCGGCTTGTTCCGCATGATGTATATACTTTCTTGTGTCCTTTTCAACACCACGCTCCTCTTCATACATACATGACAAGTGAAAATGTGATTCAATGTCTCCCAAACTAGCTGCCTTTTCCCAATACCCAATAGCAGTGGCGTAATCACCTGATCTGAAACGAAGCCCTCCCACGCTCATCAATGCAAGCGGATCATTTGCTTCGGCCCTCTTCATTAAACTCTGATCGACTTCAGCAACTGTGTGCGGAAACTTGTGTCGACAAAATGGACATTTGTTTCGGAGCCCTCCTTCAATCTCTCGCAGCATATTGGCATACACTACGCAGCCATTGCATACCAATTTACCGCAGCATTGATACCACAAAGTCGACCTCACTAGTGTATCTTGTATTGTAGGAAACGGGATCGGCAACAAACAAATCAGACAGTCGCCGAGATGCGTGCTGTCAGGCTGTTTGAATAGCAACTCATCTTTCAATTCAGCCGCCCTCTTCTTGCACGCTCGTTTGTGCTGCCCTCTGTGTTTACGTTTACGTTGACATTCAACACCGCAATATTTCACAAGATAGCAAGCAGTACAATGTTTCAACTTCACGTCGTCACCATCACCTTTAATGCCGCATGATGCGCATATCTCCTCCGCCGCCTCAGTTACCTTCATCATTTTATGATAATATCGCCGCTCGGTAGCTCTGAGAACTGAGAACAGCAGAATGTGTTCGGCAGGAGCAACCTCTCGGCTTGGTTGGAAGTTCTTCGGATCTTGGATTTTTCTGGCAATTTGGGGGGTGAAAAGATTTCAGCCCCCATTTAGCCCGCTCGCCCCCACAAATTCAACAGGCAGATTTCTGAGATGCCATCCTAAAAAGTCCGCCAACCTCAAAAAGTCCGCGCGCCGCCGATCAACCATGAACATCTACCTATCTGCTATGCTATCTGCCCATAAATGCATCTCTGCTCAGTTCTTCTCCACTCTGATACCGATACTACGTAGCAAAAACAATGTTTCGCAAGCCCAAAAAGAAGCCTAGCGCTCTCCGTACCAGCGGTAGCAGTGCAGCTAACAACAACAGCGGCGGCGGCGGCAATGATCAAGCTAGCAAAAAGCGGCCTCGTCAAACTCGTGATTCCTCCTCTTCCGACGATGACAACGACAACGACGATGATGTCAACAACACAACATCTGACCTATTACAACAAATCCGTCAAGAACGCACTAACAATGACATGAAAAAATCAAAAAAGACGTTGCTGAATACTTCTGGAACGACAAAATCGAAAGGCGGCATGATGCATCAATATAAATCGAGCAATGGTCAGTTGTCGGCACAAGAAATGGCCACTCGTACTGCGGAATATCATCCCGCCAATAATAAAGATGCTGCTGCTGCTGCTACAGCTAATGATGCAACCGTAGTAGCCCAAAACGCCGCCCTGCCCTCCCTCCAATCACAACCCTCCAACCCCTTCCACGCCGGTCCACTTCGCGCCACAACCTTCGTCCGCACCACCGCCCGATTCGACTACCAGCCCGACATTTGCAAGGACTACAAAGAGACTGGCTTTTGCGGCTTTGGCGATACGTGTATTTATCTGCATGATCGAGGTGATAGTAAGAGTGGATGGCAGATGGAGGCGGAGTATGAAGAGAAGAAGAAGAGGGAGGAGGAACGGAAGGGACGGGAGATGGAACGGTTTATGAATAGTATGATGTGTGGAGAGATCAAAGATGATGCAGTAAAGAAGAAGAGTAATGCGGAGGGTGATGACCACTTTGGTAATACACAAGAACAAGATGATGACAACAACAACACAAATAATGATGGGATACCCTACGCATGTCACATCTGCAGAGGACCATTCCAATCCCCCGTCGTTACCACATGTGGACATTACTTCTGTGAATCCTGTATGCAACGTCGTATCCGTGAGGAGAATTTGACTACTTGCCCGATTTGTCAGAAGGATACGCATGGAGTGTTGAATTATCCTCAAAAGTTGGTAAGTAAGAAGAGACGGTTGGTTGGACGTGATGGGACGTGGGAGGAGTATTTGGCCAAGAAGAAGTGATAATGATGATAATGAAGAAGATAATGATTGATTGATGATGAGGAATATCATAATAATTTGCTCAATAAAATAGTTGACGACCATCTTCTAATGATGTTCAGTGAATGTGCTAATGTAGCAACAATAGAATTTTTTACTCATATTTTCAGCTGCTTTTGCTCCGTCCCCCCCAACTTACTTAGTTGTTGTCCTGACAGTTTGGAGCAAATGATATGATGTCTGCTCGTCTAATCATTACTCCGATTATTACTAAAGCAATATATATTCTAACATAATGTGCAAATCGACGTTGATAATATCCTGCTTCGTTTGCACTTTCTCTTATTTTGTGTTACTGTCTACCAAACATTCAACTTGGCACCTAACATGCGATGCTGAGTGCTGAGGTACGAAGTTTCCAGCAGGCATTGAAACACATTCCCCTTCAAAAATATGAAAATTCTCCCACGACCCCCAATGCAGTTCAAGTTAGTAAGATCAGATCCACACTTTCTTTCCCGTTGTCCTCTTGAAGAATTCGCGGCTTCCTCCCTCTGAGGACTTTTTGCTGCATCTACCGCAGCCTGGTGACCACGAAGAGCTGCGGCAAAGTCATCTTTGCTCATCAATCCAAATCCATAGCGGCTGACCCCGGAAAAGTGAGCTTCGAGCTGTTCACTTCAATCGACCGATGCCATGAACGTCGCATACGACTCCTAAATTATTAGTCGGAGAGACTTCTAACATTGAGCAAATCCGGATTTCGTTCAGCTGCCTCTCTTTGCGGACTTTTTGTTGCATCCACTGCCATCTGGTATGCACGAAGAGCCTCTTCAAACTCATCTTTACTTACGTGTCCCTCTTTATAACAATCCATTAAGTGCTCTACCGCTAAACTCCAGCCTTGCTTAGCAGCAATGATGAAGTGCTTTACTTGCCTCTCATGCCCACCATTCTCTCCTTCGATCAATCCAAGGCTCATTCTAGCCATAGGATGTCCACCAATTGCTGCCTCCTCCCAGTGATAAATTGCTTTCTCCACATCCTCCTCAACTCCCTCCCCCTCCAAGTACATATGAGCCAGCTGTTGGTGTGACTCCATATCTCCCAATTTGGCAGCCTGCTTCGTATAATTAAAAGCTTCACTAAATTTGCCCTCTTTCCAGCGATTCCCCGCAAGTACAACACGGATTGCATATGGATCATTCGCTGCTACTCGTTTGTTCAACATTTCGCTGGCTTCTGCATCATTAGATGGATATTCTGTGCGACAAAATGGACATGTTTTTATTTTTTGCAACCTGCTTGCATAGATACAACCGTTGCAGATCATTTTGCTACAGCATGGGTGATAAGCTGCTGTATTCAACTTGCCTCCATCATCTGTTCCAGTTGGAATGGGGATGAAGCAGATTGGACAGTCGCCGAAATGTATCCCTTCAGGCTGCTTAAATAGCAGCTCATCACGTAGTTCAGCCGCCCTAATTTTGCACGTTCGTTTGTGCTGTGATCTGTGATTACGTTGACATTCAACGCCGCAATATTTTACAAGATAGCAAGCGTTACAATTCTTCAACTTGACATCATCGCATTCTGATTTGCCGCAGGACGCACATGTCTCACTTGCTTCTTCCGTAACTTCACTGCTCATTTTGATATTGGTGCTCGTCTGTTGATAGCCGAAGTGGAGAGATTTGCAAGTAGAGATGAAGACAGTTCCATTGGCTACCACACAATTTTTTTGTCATGGTATGCACAGTGCCCATGAGAAGAAGATTTGGCGGGATGGTTTTTCAGGAGCGGCAAAGCAAAAAAGATCTCATCAAAAAACCCTTCTCTTACTATCACTGTTCTCTCTCTCTAGAGAGAGTGACCGGGAGAGAGAGAGAGAGAGAGAGAGAGAGAGAGAGAGAGAGGCGATAGTTAATGGACGATGAGTGCTGCAGCGGAAGAGGCCGACGAGATATCTACAATGGTTGCAAATGAGTCAACGACAACGACTGATGAGAAGTGTGCATCCTGCGGAATTCCAGCTGGCGGTGAGGAGAACGCAAAGTTAAAGAATTGTACTGCGTGTAGACTGGTGAAATATTGCGGCGTTGTTTGCCAACGAAATCACAGACCACAGCACAAACGAGCCTGCAAGAAAAGGGCGGCCGAATTAAATGATGAGCTGCTATTCAAGCAGCCCGAAAGTACACATCTTGGCGATTGTCCAATCTGTTTGTTACCGATCCCGCTTCATGCTGCAAAAGATCCAGGGAGATACAATAAGCTGATGTGCTGCAGCAAATTGGTCTGCTTTGGCTGCTCACATGCCAATTTGTTGCGAGAGGAAGAAGCACGGCTGCGACCTGCATGCCCATTTTGCCGAACAAAATTGCCGGAAACGAAAGAAGAAGGCTTTCTGTATGAAATGAAGAGGGTTCAAGCGAATGATCCAGTTGCATTGTTCCACGCGGGCATGCGTCGTTTCGATGCAGGCGACTATTCGACCGCATTTGGTTATTGGGAAAAGGCGGCTGAATTAGGTGACGTCGAATCGCACTTTAGATTGTCGGTTGCATATTCTGATGATGAAGGGCGTTGCGCTGAAAAGGACATGAAAAAGTTCATACATCATTCTGAACAGGCCGCTATTGGTGGTCATGTCTTTGCAAGGCACAACCTTGCTTCATGGGAGTTAAAAAAAGGGAACATAGAAAGAGCAGTGAAGCATTTCATCATCGCCGCCAATCTCGGTTATGACTCATCATTAGAAAATCTAAAGAAGGGTTATGCACAGGGGAAGGTGAGCAAAGAAGACTTTGCTGCTGCCCTCCGTGCACACCAGGCTGCAGTGGATGCAACGAAGAGTCAGCAGAGGGATGCAGCAGAAGCGCAAGTCGAAAGGTGGACCAGTACAATGAAAGACGGGAGGGGGGGGGGTTAGAAATGTGACATGAAAAAAAACGTAGCTCCCTATCAAAGAGTCTTCTGCTTATTCCAACTACATTTTGTGGGGCCTTAATTATGTTGAGAGATTCCACATTTCCTCCCTTTGAGCACTTTTTGTTCATCTACGGCTCTCTGATACGCCCGAAGAGCCTCTCCAAAATCTTTCTTACTTATCTGACCATTCACGCATCCCTCCCTGAGCTTTGCTAAAGCATCCTCTAAACCTTGGTTAGCGCGATGATGAAGTGTTTATTGCCCTTTCGGATTGACAGTTCTATTGGCTACCACACAGATTTTGTCATGGTCGTGGCGGGCGGTAAGTTGTTGCTTCCCGCCATATATTTATCGTCTGGCCTTCAGAAAGTTCCTTTTTCTTCCTTCCCCTCTCTCCTTTCCAACTCGTTCCACCTACCACACAACTTGTGCACAAAAACTACAAACCACCATGGCGACGTTCAACGTGCCCTACGTAACAACCAACACCTCCTCCTGGGGCCCACCCCCCAAAGACGATGAGTCCACCTCCTCAATAAATTCCGCCAATGCCCCCGTAAGCCGCTTCGCCCAACTCCCCTACGCCCCCTTCGGCCGGTCCGACCGTCTCGGCCGCTGCGCCGATTTTACCACCCAATCCTTTGCCCGTACGGGAGATGCTACCGCCGGATATTTCCGTGGTCGTACGACGCGGAATGATGCGAATAAAAATCTGGAGTTTCAATATAAAGTGGATAGTGAGGAAGCGAAGGAATTTCAACTCGTGGATTCGAGTAATGTTCGAGCTGCAGGCGGTGGACAGGGAGGACCTGGAGCGGGAGGGAAGCGATTTGTTCCCCAGGCACGGAAGCGTGCTCAGAATGCGGCACGGTTGCGTCAACTCAATGCTCGACGTGAGAGCAATCAAAATAATGGCGGGGTTGGTCGATTCAATCAACCTCAGCGTACTCGTGCCGGAGGACGGGGGGGACGTGGACCCGGTGGAAGAGGTGGCGGGGGACGTGGTGCAGGACAATGGCGTGATCGGATTGATCGTCAGGCTTCTGTTTCAGTCCGTCCCGATTGGCGTCGTGTCGAAGATATTGATCTTGGAAAATTATCCAAGGGGACGTCTCCTCTATCCAATTTGGTGGACAATTCGCCCCCCAAGAGTGTGCAGGACTTGCTCTTTGCGGGATTTTTGGATCAGTACAATGATCAATATGATAAGGTGTCCACTAGGACTCCTGCTCCGCTCAAGAGGGTGGAGACGAAGGAGTTTTATCCAGTCACTACTACAGATGATCCTGTGATTGAAAAGTTGGCGATTGAAGGGAAGGGAACTGTGTTTGCGACTGATGCTATTGTTTCGCATCTCATGACTTGTGCTAGGTCTATTTATCCTTGGGATATTGGTAAGAATTTGATTATTTGGATAGTGTGCTGTATTGTTGTTGAGGGGAAGTTGTTGCAGTTGCATGCGTGCATTATTCATGGCCTCACCAATACTCAAACACAATCTCTATGCTATCCTTCCCTACATCATACTCTCAGTGCTGCAAAAATTACCCACCGGAGCACTCTTCTTCGACAAGCGAGATGCCTCCCAATTCGACTACCTCACCGTCCACGAAACATCCAACACTCCCCCCGCACCGCTTGGCAGTCGTGATAACGAGGAAGATCAAATCAACACTCCCGAACGTCTTAGTCTCGAGGCCACTATGATCAATCAGAACTTTACTCAGCAGATTTTGAGGTCACAAAAGTATCGATCCAACTTTGATCTGCCCAACCCCTTCTGGGATGAGGAAGACAATGATGGGATGGAGCCTGCCTCGGTGGCATACCGTTATCGTAAGTTTGATTTGGGTGATGGTGTAGAACTTGTGGCACGTACCGAATTGCATGGGTTGGCCAAGGATAATAAAAAGGTTGACACGAGCAAGATTGCTCTTCCTGGTAAAAAGAAGAAGAAGAAGCAAGTTGAGGTGGAAGAAGAACAGGGTGATCAATACATGACTGCGTATGCATTGAACGAGTATGACCCCTCTTATGCCTCCAATGCTCCACCGGCTCGTCCTGGAACAACCATTAATTGGCGTGAAAAGTTGGATAATCAACCCGGTGCCGTACTCGCCTCAGAAATGAAGAATAACTCCTTCAAATTGGCCAAATGGACTGCCCAATCCCTCTTGGCAGGAGCCAGTCAAATGAAGATTGGTTTCGTCTCACGTATCAATCCCAAGAATGCCTATGAGCATACAGTTCTGGCAACACAGACCTACCGTCCTAACGACTTTGCTAGTCAAATCACCTTGGATATGGGTAGCATGTGGGGTATCTTCCGCTTGTTTGTAAAGTTGCTGAGTGATCAGCCTGAGGGCAAGTATGTCATCATGAGAGATCCTAATAGAGCTATTGTGAGGATTTATGGTGTACCCATGGAAACATTTGAAGACAGTGATGAGGAAAGTGAAGAGGATGATGAGGAGGGTGAAGCGGAAGAATAAACAAAGAAGCATTAAATTAAGCTCTCCTATCTAGTAGATTGTACGCAGTGGCACATTTGCAACCTCATTAACATCGCCATCTCAATAACTAGTCCTTCTGCTGAAGTGATTACACTAGCACTGCCAAAGCAAAGGAAACAGCGAAGAAGTTCGATAAAGCTGACGCACAATCATCACCAAAAATAGTCGTTCGTGATCACAAGTGCATGAAGCACCTTTTGCAACATATGGATCCCAGGTGGCGATTCCGGCATTACATTTTGTGGCACACTGCTCTCCATTAGTGATGCCCAAACTGGTACATACAGGTGGGAATAACTCCATCTCCATCTGCTGGAGCTACTGCAGGAGCAACAACAGGAGAAACACATAAGCCCACGCTCGTCGACTTGGTGGAGATATTGTGAAATATCATCTTCCAACAACCTTCTGTCGCTTGCTAAGCTATTGGTCGGACATCTATTTGAAATTGGCTAATAATATTTGGCTTCTCAAAACATATTTATGTTATACATTGCTATCTTCTACGTTGCGATCTTCTACTTGTACTTTGCCTACGAAAACATGTGTCGACTCATTTCATATTCATTTCATTTCCTCCCAATAATCCCCTATACTAATAAAATTCCTAATCCACCGTAATTACCTTCCAAAGAATTGCTGTGCCAAATAAGATACAAATGGCACCCTCCTATCCCCAGCATTAGCCGAGGAAGACCCAAACATCCACGACCCGACGAATCGATTGTCCGCCCCCAAACTTTCCAACTCTGAAGCAACTTCTTCATTACTGAGCCTCTCTGCCCAGTGGTATGGTGTGTAGCCGTTGCCTGCCTCGACCGTCAGCTTGGCACCATGTTCGGCCAATATCCTCACTGAGAGGACGGAGTTGGCACCCGCGGCGAAGTGTAACGCAGTCCAACCATTTGCATCCGTCACGTTGACATCGCAGAGACCACAATCCTTGCTGGGATCATTTTCATCAATGCCCCCACAAAGGAATTCAAGGACCTTCTGGGCTCCATTGAAAGCAGCGGCATGTAATGCACATGTCTCGGTTTCATCTTGACCAACGAAAAATCGATCGACGTCCATCTTCTTTTGATTCTGGAGTATATCCTTGACAACATCAATTTTGTCGTCGGATGTGCAGGCATCAATGAAGCGAATGCCCAATTCCATCTGTTCATCTTCTGAAAGAGCATCAAAGTTGGCTTTACGCTCCTCCTTGACAAGTCTGGTAACTTCCGATGCCGCGCTCTTTACAGCATTCGCATACGCTCCAATGCATCCTGACGGCGAGGTAGCATTATCAGCTTCAGGAACGGCCCAAGGGGGCTGGAAGTGACTCATCTTGAAAGGGAGGAACGAAGATGCCGCTGCAGCTGCTGCATCATTGGACGATTTCTTTTGTTCACTTGCAGATAGATGATCATAAGGGTTGGACGAAAATGGATGATCCATCGCGTAAGTTACAGCTTCTGGTGTAGGCGGCTCAACTTCGGATTTACCACCAGGACCTTCCATGGATAATGCCTCTTCCCCTGATTTGAGTTCATCGATTCTCAGAAAATGGGATCTCTTGCCACGGTGCTTTCGTGGAGAGGCCTCGTTAACTCCGTTTCCACCCATGGCGTTATTGCTACTACCACTTTGCTCCTCGACAGAGTCCAAATTAGTTGTGGACGAGTTGGGAGACTGAAATGCATTGTAAAGACGAGATGCAATGGCAGATGGGTGCTTGATCATATTGGACAGGTCCTCGAGGCTTCCCATGCTGGAAGACCTATCATTGCGTCTTCGTGGTGTCGAGTCCATCGCATTCATCTCAGGGTTGGTTGGATAACCGTGGATAAGACCCTCACTTTCGCCATCATCTCTCTCTTCATGCTTTTCTTCACCATCACTGTCACTATGTTCTCCCTTCTCCTTCTTTACAATCGTCATCTGCCCAGCCTTGACGAGGCTCCCGGCCAACCCTAGCTTGATCATCATACTTTTAGCAACTTCCATTGTCTCTTCATCAATATGTATTTCTCCTGCGTTAACCTTGTAGGCTGCCCCTAAAAGTGTTAAAAATAGGGCCATGTTCCGTGCCTTGGCTTTCATTCCATCCTGTTGTTGTTGTTGTTGTTGTTGTTGTTGCTGTTGCTGCTGACTTGGTTGATTCACCCCCTCCCCCTGCAGCTCCCCTTCCATCTCATCACGTTCGCCCTCCTCACCTTGCTGTCCCTGCCCAAGCGATTCCTCCCTTCCCCCCTCCGTCCCCTGATCTTGCTGCTGCCCTTGCTGCTGCTGCATCAACTGCTGTTCCATCTTTACCTTAAAAAACCGTCCCATCCCCCCCGCTACACCCAACTTAATCATCATACCCTTCAACAATTCCATCGTCTCTTCATCCAAATGTGGTATTCCGTCTCCTACACCACCACCATGTTGATATTTGTACGCCGCACCGAGAAAGGTGAATAGGAGTGCCATATTTCGTGCTGTGGATATCATCATTCCGTCTTGTGGTTGTTGTTGTGATTGTTGCTGTGTAGTTTCAGTAGTTTGTAGTACCTGATCACCATTCTCCCCCTGCTGTTGCTGCTGCTGCCTTGATTGATCCTTCTGCTCCTCCTCACCATCACCACAACCACTCTGAGTGTTATTATAATGCAAACGAATCATCTGCCTCAAATAACTTAACGAATGCCCCAAAGGCATGCCCCGTATACTCACATTAGAATCTAAATACAATTGAACAATTTGACGAGCTCGTGCATTATTCAGTCGTGATAGCCGTGTGATTACTCCTGTTCCGGCAATCCTCATTTCTTCAAGGTTGCACAACGAAGCAGTGGTATCACCTACTAGTAGAGCACGTTGCAACGATAGCTCAAGAAAATAGAAACATTCGAAATTGCATCGTTTGCAAGTTTCACTGAAGGATGCTAACGACTGTGCATCTAGAAAGGTGAATGTGTTCATTAAAATATCATGCTGGAATAAAATGTGAATGGCTGATGATGAGAGCGGACTGTGCTGCTGCTTTTGTTGCTTTTGATGATGCGTGGGCGAAGACTCGGCACTACTACTACTAGCTGCACCTACGGAACTACCATTGCCCAAAGTAGTAGTATTATTGGCAGAAACATTGGACGCAATTGAAAAGTAGCAACTGCTCACTCGTCTCATCCCGCCAACTGGATAGCCCATCACCCCGCCATTATTGTTCATGCTGGTATCATTATTGTTATGTAGTGAGGGTGGCAGATTGAGAAATTGAAATAATTGTTGCTGCGATTGTTCCATGTCCATATTGTTATTGTCGTGTTCTTCGTGAATCGTGTCTTCGAGAGGATCATCATCGTTCAATAGTGTAAAGTAATCGTCATCGTTCATTTCTTCACTGCAGCTGCAGCTGTTGCTATTGTGAACCGAGTCAAGGAGCAAGGTGTTGTCATTTTCATTTTCTTGATTATTGCTCCCGTCGTCGTTGTCGTCAGGTGCCGCCATGTTCTCGGCGGCCAGTTGATGATTGATTGGTAGCGAAGAAGAGGTCATCATCTTCTTCTTTCGTGACTATGATGTAGCCGCTACGCTAGCGCTGTGCTTGCCGATCTGTGGCGCTCATTCAAGTAGTACTATGTACGTGTCAATGCATTCTATTTACTACTTAGCATGACATTGTTGCTGTCGTGGTCTTCATGACACAGAACAGCTGGTGATTTATGTGGCGGACTTCGAGATGCCATCTCTGTCGCATCTCTCTAGATGGGACTGGTCGATACCTCTCTCTCTCTGAGGCCGTCTAACATCCACTCATCTCTTGAGTCCTGTTATTTTGGCCCAGCCTTTATCTACAGTCACTAAAAGAGAGTACTGGGGACTCGTTCTGCTCTGCTCTTTTCGTTATACTCCATTGGATGAGGAAGAGAATGAACAGAAAACACTTGAAAAGGAGATAACGAATTACTGTTTATGCATTTGTAATCTCTCATTTTAATCCCCATTTTGTTACGCTATCAACCTCCCCCCCCTGTACTTTTTCTCAAATGCTTCTGCTGCATCCCTCTGGGGACTTTTCGTTGCATCCACTGCAGCCTGATATGCACGAAGGGCAACAGCGAAGTCCTCATTGCCGACCACTCCCGCTTGATAACACTTCTTTAGCATTTCTATTGATACATCAAGGCCAAGATTGGCGGTGATTATCCAATGCTTCGCTGCCTTATCTCTATTGCCATTTCTCCAATCTTTCATACCAAGATTGTATCTTGCGATGGGGTGTCCACCAATTGCGGCTTGCTCCAGATGATACGTTAACTTTTTTGTGTTCCTTTCAACACCACGCCCCTCTTCATACATGCTGGACAAGTGATAATGTGACTCAATATGACCATATCCAGCCGCCTTTTCCAAATACTCAATCACCGTCGCATTGTCACCTGAGAGGAAACGACGCATGCCCTCATCGTGCAAAGAAATCGGGTCATTCGCTTCGACCCTCTTCTTTTGATTTCGATTCCAGTATTCCTCTTCGCCCATTTTCGGCAATAAAGTTCGGCAAAATGGGCATTTTCTTGGGAGTCTTGCCTCATCCTCTCTTAGCTCATTGGCATGTGCGCAGCCATTGCATATAATTTTACTGCAGCATTGATAAATAGAAGATTTAACTGTTTCCTGCGACGTGGGAACTGGGATTGGTAACATACAGATCGGGCAGTCGCCGAGATGTGTACTTTCGGGCTGCTTGAATAAAATCTCATCTTTCAATTCAGCCGCCCGCTTCTTACACGCATGTTTGTGCTGTGGTCTGTGCTTTCTTTGACATTCAACGCCGCAATATTTCACAAGATAGCAAGCGGTACAATTACTCAACTTGGTGTCATCACCACCTGCAATCCCACAGGACGCACAAATTTCATTCGCCGCCGCCTCAGTTGCACTCATTTTAACAATATCACCGCTCAGCAGTAATGGGAATGAGGAGCCACCACGAGAGATAATAATTATGATGTATCGACTAACTAACTACTAACTCTCTCTCTATCTCTATCTGAGCTTATCCCGACTCCAAATTACAAATGAAGGAATTAGTATGTATTTGAGCGCGAAGCGCTGCAAATCCAACGCTCTCCGTTCTACCATGACCTGTCGACTGGGCATAAGCACAAAAGCCAAACACAAACAACCTCACTCTCTTCGTGCTATTTGCCGCTGCTATCCGCCTTGATTGTGTGATTACTACTTCTTATCTTCAAGGCAATTCGGGGCCATTCAATCCATAATTATTATTATACCTCTCGTGGGCGCTCTGCCGTTTCCCTGATTTTGTTGCAGTGACTGTTGAGCGGTCATATTATAAAAAAGATGAGCGCAACTGAGGCGGCGACGGAGGATGAAATTTGTGCTTCTTGCGGAATTGCAGGCGGCGGTGACGACGTGAAGTTGAAGAACTGCACCGCTTGCTATCTTGTGAAATATTGCGGTGTGAATTGCCAAAGAAAGCACAGGCCGCAACACAAACGAGCGTGCAAAAGAAGGGCCGCTGAATTAAAAGATGAGATTTTATTCAAGCAGCCCGAAAGCAGATATCTTGGCGACTGCCCAATCTGTTTCCTACCGTTACCACTAGATAAACAGGGAGATACAGATACGATGAAGTATACAATGCAGACGTGCTGCAGTAAAGTTGTTTGTGATGGCTGCATTCATGCCAATAACTTGCGAGAGAAAGAAGCAAGGCTGACACCAAAATGCCCATTCTGTCGAAAATTAGCGCCGTCAACAGAAGAAGAAATCGATCAGAATTTAAAGAAGAGAGTCGAAGTTAATGACCCAGATGCACTGGACACTGCGGCCATGAATCACTTCCAATCAGGTGACTATGCGACTGCGATTGAGTATTGGGGGAAGGCAGCTGAATTAGGAAACATTGAGTCAAACTATCACTTATCAACTGTATATCATGAAGGGTTTGGTGTTGACCGAGACATGAAAAAGTACATATATCATTCTGAACAGGCCGCTATTGGTGGACATGACACGGCAAGGTACAACCTTGGTGTGTGGGAGTTGTGGGAGTGTCAAAAAGGCAACATTGACAGGGCAGTGAAGCATTTCATTATCTCCTCCAATCTCGGATGCAATAAATCAATAAAAGCGCTAAAGAAGTGTTATGCACAGGGGAAGGTGAGCAAAGAAGACTTTGCTGCTGCCCTCCGTGCACACCAGGCTGCAGTGGATGCAACAAAAAGTCCCCAGAGGGATGCAGCAGAAGTATTTCGAGTGATGTATCCAGATATGCATTTTGCCTTGCCCAGGTTCCGTCCTTCTTAGCCTCGTAGCATCCGCATAACTTGTGTGTACCGTTTTTAAGTCCCCTGCCAAGCAATTTAGGTACAATACAACACCTATCTCTTTTACTTTAAGAATCTCTGTACTTTATCTTTCCATCTCCACTTCGACTTGGGAACATACTCTCGTCGTCTTTCTTGTGTCGTCCAGAGGTTCGAACCTTGTATTTCTTTAGTACATACGTCAATAAGACAGCTATTCCCAAGCCAAGGTAAGCACCAAGACCATGGGAGACACCGTCAGCGCTAGCTTCCTTGTAATCCAGCAGTGACTCCATTTTAGAGTCCACCACCACCCCGAAGGTCCAATACTCTTTCTCCAAATGACTGTAGACTGCATTGACATCCCACGTTCCTTCAGCAGTCCAACAACTCAAGCATTGGTCAAGATGTGGATATACGGCACCCATGTATCGCTCCCATTTCTTAGCTTCTGCTTTCCGATTTTCTTTTTCGTGGAAATCCGCTGCTCTCTCGGCCTTCGACCGACTAACTGGTTTTTAGTGAACGAGAGAGGTGTTGCATTAGTTAGAAAAGAGTATACAGAAAAAATAATGTAATGTTCCACGTTGCATCCAAAACAATATTATACATTCCCCTCATCTTACCATCATTATGGACCTCCCATAGCCACAATGGAAACTCAGCCCAACTCTCGGCAGGAGCGTCAACTGTTTTGTCAGTTAGCCGATTGCAGCTCTGGAACTTGCACTCATCATACTGGGCAATAAAACGCTTCGAACATTTGTCACAGTTAAAGAACAATCCCATGTATTCACGAAGTATACTTCCCGCTTCCTTTGGGCTGAAAACTCGAATATTCGGGTGTAATTCACGCAACATTAAACCACCTTGTTGCTCGGCAAAACCCACAGATGCAACATGCAGCAATTTCCAAAAGCCACAAAAGAAACCCTGACTATCAACTCCTTTCGTGCATGACTTGCTATACTGACTATCAGGAATCGGATGCTTGTCAATAATAGCCTTCAAGTTACTTGGAGATTGGGCAATAAGGTCCATGTTGCTCTTCAACGTATCAATAAGTTCATGCAATCCAAGCTCGGGAGGTAATGAAATCGACAGCAGATCCAACCAATCCAATAACGCTGTCTTCCTCTTGTTGTCCAATGCATGATTGTTATTCCTGAATACTCCCATTTGGAGCCCACGTGTAAATGACAATGCTGCATCGTTGAGAGTCTCGAATCCGTGGGAGCGGTTGACTACTCGCTTCACTATCGGGATTTTCCCAAGGATCTTCTGCCCAACTCGTTTCTTTGGTTGTGCCTCTGGCCGTAGATCAGGCATCTTTTGATTCGACTTTTTATGATGATCAATTTGAGCCTTGTAGTTGTTCATTGGCGATGACTCCTTCGTCCGAACTGATCCATTATTGCTACCACCCCCAACAATCGTCTGGATAGGATGTCGAATCTTCTCCTTCCGAATGATACCCTTTTTCTGCTTCGCTATATACTCTGCAAATTTTTGTGCCGCATCAGGATCATCAATTCGAAACGCTTGCGGTGGTGGACGAACAAAGTTATTGTCTGCCCTGCCACCGCCACTTCCAACAGTGAGTTTCTGTCGACGTAACTCCGCCTCCCTCTTCTTTTGTTCCTTCAATTCCTTGTAATGATAACCCCTTTCTTTCCCTTCTTCTAAATCTTTCTTTTCCATTTCCAACATTGTGTTCTTGACGGCATCTGGGATATTATTGTTCTGAATAGATGAGGATGTATTAGGCAATGGCTTTTGGGTTTGATGTTGCATTGGTTGTTGTTGCTGTGGTGGAAGTGTCTTGGGTTCAACTATTTCTACAGCTGCTGGTTCTGCGATTATTTCTTTCTCCAAAGGAGGCTGGTCGTTCCCCTTTCCCTTTTCCAACGCGGCTTGATGATGCAATGGTAGCGGACGTTTCTCCTCCTCTTGACCTTGCTCGGAAACTGGTATTTCTTTGATTGGAGGCGACTCTTTTTCGTTCTGTTGCGGCTTTACCATACCACTCAAATTTTCCCCACCTCTTAATCCAGATTGAACCCCATCTTTTTCCTGCTGCTGATTCTGTAGATACTGCTTTGGATTACGCCTTGCCTCTCTTAATTCTTGTTGCAACTTTTCTCTTCGTGAAAGGTCGTTAGCTCTGACTCCCTGTTGTTGTTGTTGTTGTTGTTGAGGTGGTGGTGACTGGGGTTGCTGCGGCTGTAGAATCGTCCCTCTCTGTCCACCTTGCAACTTGTTTGCAGCAGATGAAACAGAATCCCTCGGCAATTGCTCCTTTGGCGTGTTCATTACTTGTTGTTCATTTATCTTGGAGGGAGTACTAGCCAACGGTTGCTGACGGATTGTACTAACGATATCTTCCACACTCGTATTGGCATTATCATTTATTTGCTGTTGATATATCTCGTGTGCTTTCGGCAAGGACGAGGTCCCCTCACCGCCACCATTTTGACGTGGCAATTGTTGTTGCTGACCAAGCTGTTGCTGTTGCTGGATGTCAACAGCATCAAGATTCAACATGCTCCCCTCCTCAACATTATTGCTATCAGAAGGTTGCACCCTCGGCATTGCTGACATTGCTTCTTCATTATCATTATTATTTTGCATGACACCATTCCAAGCTTCTGAAGAATCCTGACCCTCCTCATTTTTTTCAGTAAGAACGACACCCAATTCCTTCAATGCGTCAACTGCATCTTTCGCTGTCCCATCATTATTAATCGCGATTGAATCACCTTCTTCTTTTTTGTTCCTATAATTCCTGGATATAACGTTGGTGTTCATGTTGTTATTTATAGGATTCTTATTTGCAGCACCGGCTTTTTGATTATTAGTTTGGATGTCACTTTCATTATTTGAATCGATGATTTTTTCATCCAACTCGTTGTTTCTAATTTTGACGTCAACCTGCTGCTGCCCATCGATGATGATATCGCCGTCAATTTCTCCTTCTTGCAAGTTACGGCCATATCTACCATGGTAAGAAGTAGTGTCGACGGCCATTGAAAGAAGTTTCTTGCCAAGAGGAGAATCCACCACCGCCACCGCTGAGGATGTTGTTTGTGGAAATTTTTGTGTCAAGCTGGAAGAATTTGAATTGGCCGCATCAGAAGACGACGAGGAGGAGGCAGCTGCTGCTGCTACAAGTAACAACAGAAGAAGAAGGTGTCGTCGGCGGTGCTTCATGATGTTGATAAGGTATGTATGGAGGTGGCTTTAATTCTCCTGAAAGATTTTCCAACTTTTGCATGCATCTTCAGTGTCGTACGGTAATCACATCTGACAGGTACATGAACAAAGTTTTACTTAGACAACTGAACGAAAGGCTAAGTATGATGTGGAAGTGGAACTTCTTCGAGCTTCCGCTTTGCCTCCACTCCAGCACACTCCATCCACTCGACTTGGCAGCCATCCAAGCAGTGCAGAGAGAGGCAGGGCAGGGCCGGTCATTGGTAATATGGATAGCGAAACATTTGAATTTGAGCTTCTGCCATTATCAACAAAAACAAAAAGCGGCGGCAGTCCTAAGACTGAAAGTAGTGTCGCCGATGACGATTTATCACCATCATCGCAGTCAACTTCAACTTCTTCTGCGTCATCCAAAATGATGTTATCTCGAGTGATCCCTTTAGTTCTATTTGCCTTGATTGCGGGGATATTATTGATGCGTGGTGGATACGAGAGCGAAGAAGCGCTGGAGCTGGAGGATATTGAATACAAGGAACTACAGCCCGACGTTATGCATCAACATTATTATGACCATGATTTAAATGCGAGTGAAGCACCTGCATCCAATCGCGGTAACATATGGTCACGATGGAAACAACTTGGTACCGACTGTGCAGCAGATCAATATCGGCTTGCCAACACCACAAATCTGCACTGTGGAATTGCAACGGATGGGAAAATAATTATCGAGCCAGTAATTGAAAACGAACAAGGAACCTGTGGCGGAGTGAGATTGGAACCGAATTATTGTTTGTCGCCCAGCCGAGGGGAATGGATATGGGGTTATCAATCGAATGAGACAATGTTGCCATCACTACCGCGGAGATTTGGAAGTTATCGTAACTTCAATTCGTCAGAAGCACATGAAGCAACAAATCAATCTTTACCACTATGCAATACACAAGATGACATATTAGACGGCAGTCAACAAGGATCACCAGACAACTTTGATAGAGAATGGGTGCCTAACTCATGCAGCATCATTCCTCTGAACCCATTTGCTTGGATGGAAAATTCCAAATGTCAAGTAACCATCGTCATGATGGGGGACTCTCACATACGCAACTTCTTTACTGCAACTGTACATGGCCTACGAGGTTCATCTGCATTTGCCGAGGCGCATGCCGAGAGTGATGCCAAGGATACAGGGATCATTTTGACATATGAGTGGCGCAAAGATGGTAGTAATCAACGTGCTTGGGCTTGGGATCATTTTGCGGTGCATCGTAATACAAACTTCGAAACTGATTACACGTCCCTGTTCGATGAGTGTCCATGCAACGAGGATATTGCACGTTGTTTGAGAATTGCATTTGTATGGGCACCTCAATTTGCCGACCAAATGAAACATGAACAGTTGGTGAATGATTTACAGGCAGACCTAGTCATTGTAGAACCAGGGAATTCCTATGAGGGGACTATAGTCTTGTCAAACGAGTGGACAATTGCAATGGAGAAGATTGGTTTGAATCTCTCTCCTCATTTCATCTAGGACAGTTTCACGACCAATGTGATCTTTCATGATACTTTTCAGGACATAAACTTCCCCATCATTTGAATTATCGTTGCCATGTTCATTACTAGTACTTTGACGGGACATCGACGTTGTAAGCTTCGACCAGGGCTTTTGTTTCTTCGCTAGTGACATCACATCGCGTTTGTTTATCCTTGTAGCGCACTTTCACAAAATGGTCGCGACGTCGAACTAGAGGTGTATGTCACTAATAGAGCCCTCCTCAAGTAGTTTGATCGGCTAGTTCGAACTGATGTGTATGACAGTTTTTGCACTGTGATAAAAAAACTTAACAAAAACGGAACTGTAATAAAAGTGCCAACTTTTGAAGAAGTTGGCAGAATCCAAGCGAACTGCTATCAACGGAGACACAAACCTCTTTCATGACTATCCATCGAATACAACAACACTCTTCCACCTACTATTCACTACTACATAATAATATGCCTCATCAAATCAACCATACAGGACATGGCATAACACCTGTTATGGAAGAAGGCAGCCATTGCATCAAACATTATTAGAGTGTCCAGAGGCGGCGATGATGTGATGAAACAATAATGACACGGTAGCCATCAAAATCTTTTGTGCAACGAATTTCCCCTGTCGTCTTTACAATGTAATATCCAAGTCTCTCGACTTTCTGGGCTAGTGCTTTTGCCTCTTCCTCGTCATATGTGACGAGCATATGACAACCACCACAAAGCATAAAGATGTGATTTCTCTGCTGTCTGCTCTGTCCGACGGATGGCGAAGATGTGATTTCTCTGCTGTCTGCTCTGTCCGACGGATGGCACATCGGCGTTGTGTGGCGTTGCTGGCCAGCCATTTCTCTGGAGTTTGTTGATGCAAATCAATAAATGCAAACGTGCCTACATTGTTGTAATCTTTGGCAATCTCGTCATAGGTGACAAGGCACAGATCTCTACCGCGCATGTCGCAATATTTCTTCGTGAGGGACTGAATGGCTTTCATTTGTTGGCTCTCTTGAACAAGGCACGGTGCAACAGGAGGGATATTTGCAACCATGTCATTGTTCACATCCGTCAATGCATATCGTTGTGAGCATTCGTCTGGAAGTTCATACACATCTGAACTGAAACATCCTGGAATCTCATGGTGAGTCTCGCAAGTATTGCAGATATACTGCATTTTCCGTTTGGGAGACAACCCAAAGGACGATCGGAGGCAGTCCAAGCTTGGATTGATAATAGTACCAACAAAAACAACAGCAACAACAACAAAAACAGCAGCAGCACTACAAAGAACCGAATAAGTTATTGGCAACAGGGTAAATTAGGATTTGGTGGGATGCAATCCAGGAAGACTTGGCACTATGCTTGCTCGTTGGGAAGAATTCAAGTCAGAAATGATGTTGTTATGAGTATTGAAGTGTGTACCGATGAGGCTGACACTGCTTACATTCGAGCAATTACTACCCTCCACTTTGATGCGTTTGGAGTACAAAACTAGCTCTAACAGTCCTGGGGAGATGAATGCTTCTCTATTTCTTTGGTTTATATGGCTCTATTTATTAGGCAAAGGTACTTAGAGTTAAGCTGAGGCATTCGTCGAGCAGTTTTTTGGCTTGTGCAGTTTTGATCGTGAGGACAAAGAAAGATGATGTCACAGTTACATCTGCTTTGCATTTGCACTCCCTCGTTCTTCATAGGTTCTTCGACGGCGAGCAAAATCACTGTGCAAGATTGTGGAACGGCGAAGTAAGTGAATCGGTATGGTACATCTGGCTTCTTGCATGCGACATTGAGAACCGCAAGTTTTGAGGATGTGGCCATAGAAGAAAAAACGTTAAGTTTCGTCACCTCTCAATAGAGTCAATATGACTTAACAGAACCCTCTCCAAGAGCATAAGCACATTTTGTTGTAAGAAGTGAGACTTGTGCGATCAAAAGTATGTGGCAGATAAGATTAGAGACTCTCAAAGGAAGTTAGCTTGGATGAGGAACAACACTGACAGCACTGCTCTACAAACTTGAACTTGAACTTGACCTAATATGGTGCGCATGAGCATGAGTAGAATTCCCGAAGCTTTGAAATGATGACTTTGTTGTACAGGTAATAAAGGTTAACGTTAACCACTAGACCATAGATAGATTTGAGATCTTGTGCAGAGATAGACTTGTTCACGTCGACTTGTGTAGGAGTAGGATCCGCAGTCGCAGTATGCACCTGATGACAGGATGCGCTTTCGCTTTTGTGCCATTCTGTGTTGGAAACGTCGTTGGTGTCCATTGTTTTCTTGTTGTTACTGTTACATTGGCTTTGGGCACACAGATGCAATTTGAGAGTGAGGAATTCCTTGTGTTTGTGGTGGGTAGATGTTGACGTTGATGTTGTCAGATTTTACTTACTTCAGTTGTTTGTGGAGAGACCGTGAAAGCAATTTTTGATCGTGAAGGCGCGTAAATCAGCTGTTTTTGCTGGTTTTTGAGCATTTTTTGAGAATGGTAAACTTTTACAGTAACAGTAGGCAATACCTAAGTACTTACGGGTACCGTTTCTGCTCAAGTTCAAGCTAAGTTCGTTCACTCAGGCTTCTACTCATATCACTGACCATCTTGCACATTCAAAAAACGACAGGATTGTGAATGAAAACAATGTCAGCAGGTGATCCTTGAATGGGAAGCAAGCTGCTATCGTAGATAATACATTTCACTAAAATAATTTCTTAACCACATACCAAAAAGAAGCCTTTGGGTATAGAACCTGCTTAGAACGTCACAATAACTTAAACAGGTAATCACTCTTCTTTCGGGGCCTTCCCCGTGTCAGTAAGATCGTCCATTTCGTCCCACAGCAAATCTGGGTCTGGGTAGCTTTCAAAGGAGAGCCTTGTGCATCGCTGCACCTGGACTGCAGGCTCACTTGTACCTGAACCTGAACCTTGGATTCTTGCTGAACATGATTGGGACTTCCTATTCAGCCCATTCTGAACTATCTGATGCATGTCGGCGTCTTCGAGGCGAACGGCAGCGTCACGTACGCCGGGGATGGAGTAGTAGAGGAAAGGGTCTCGCTTCTTGAGGGATTTGAGTTCTTGTGCAGAGATGGACTTGTTCACGTCGACTTGTGTAGGAGTAGGATCGGCAGTAGCAGTACGCACCCGATAACACGAAGCCCTTACAGGCCATTCCGGGTTGGAAACGTCGTTGGCAGCGTCCATTGCTTTCTTGTTGTTACTTTGGGCACACATGATGCGATTTGAGCGTGATGGAATTCCTTGTCCTTGTCCTTGTGATGATTGTGGTGGGTAGATAGTTTACTTCTCAGTTGTTTGTGGAGAGACTTCAACTTCAGCTTGTGAGCGTTTGATCGTGAAAGCAATGTTGATCGTGAAAGCAATTGAAAGCAATGTTGATCGTGAAGGAGCGTCAAATTCAGCTCCGTCAAACTCAGCTACGTCAAAAAAATTCAGCTCCGTCAGCCTGCCTGCTGAGACAGGTACATTCCGTGAGTCTTCCGCCCACCGCATAACCCCTTACTAATTAACCAAAAAAACGCCCGGCTTCAAGCCTTTTGGGGGCGAAAAAGAAGAGAGAAAAAGAGGAGGAAAGTTCGAGTTGCATGCAGGTTGCNCCTTGAATAAACTTCATACTGTAGGGCTGCAAGTCTGAATCAACTGATTGCTCTATATATTTATGCAGAAACTGCGTATCATGAAAATAGAAAGTGTTCAATGCACAACTTACTCCTCCTCATCTTTTCAATGCACAACTTACTCCTCCTCATCTTCGTCACCGAAGACTTTCCTCACCTGATACCTTGCATTTTTCAATTCAGAAAGGCCCTGGCTGTGCATGTGAGGGTAATAGAAAATAAATTTGCGCTTGTTGAGGTTGCAGTTGCCATAACGCCCTTGGTAATTGCAAACATCCTCTTTTACCCCAAACTTCCTCATCAAACATAAAAAGTAAGCCCATACATTGTTACCAATGACTTTGTACTCCTTCACTATCTCGGTAGCTAAATTTTCTGCACCAGAGGTGATAGTCCAGCCATGATAGAGAGATTGGTTGGAGTGATCGACATTGAAGTTTACTTCAACATCATCAAGAGCAGTTTGACCAACGATGATTTTGAATACATTCACAAGGGCATGACCAAACACCTCATGAGTGACTTCGGCAATACCTTCACCGAATCCCTCAGCATTTGGAATATGACCTTTTGCGTAAGCTTCTGTCATGGCTTCGGATTTTACCCTAGCATTTTCTTTGAAACTTTTCCTTTCTCCCAACTTGAAGTCGAGACAAATGGGCCCATCCTTGTCATTTTTCTTGATTTTGCCAGTGGCTTGTTTGAAATAAGCCTCCAGAATACTATCAGGAGTTTTCCCATCCCAGTGAGGAATTGCATTCTGGAAGGCAGAGGAAAACTCTTCAAAACGGCTTGTTGGACCCCATTGGTTATTACCATATTGGTATCCCTTGGGATTGCCCTGTTCCTGGTATCTGAGCTCAAAATGTTGCCTTTGTCTGATGGATTGGCCGATGATACTGACACATTGCCTTATGTCCAAGTCATGCTTGATACAGATCTTTGTCAATTCTTCTTCGTCAAGTCCATTCCTTCCACCTGAGAAGATCATGGAGTGGATGTATAAATCAAAGTCAATTTTTGCCTGGGATGAGAGTTCTATTGATGTGAATATAGTACATAGAGAGATTAGTGGCATAAATAAAATAGGTACACAAGAATAAAAAACACACACACGTACCTTTCTTTCCCCATTGTTTCAGCCTCTGGGAGTTCTTTCCCCATTGTTTCAGCCTCTCTCTCCCACGCCCCCCATCCTTGCGGGCACGAGGCTTGCCACCACCATCATCATCATATTCACCATCTTTTTCGTCTTCGTCATCGCTGCTATCACTGTTATCTCTCCCCGCACCAGCGGATCCCTTCCCACGTACACCCTCCTCGACTCCACCCTCGCGGGGATGAGGCTTCCCACCCCCGTCGCCGTCACTGTCATAACCTCCCCCGCTGTCATCATCCCCATCGTATTCAAAATTACCCATCCCGGCAGACTTGACGTGTACACCCATTCCCTCACCAAGATCAGTACCATCATTCAATTCCAATCCAATGCTTAATTGGTTACTAAGACATTTTTCATCGACGGTGTGATGAGATCCTTTCTTGGGGGTGCTGGGGGGAAGCTTCTCTGAAGAGATTGAAACTTTTGCAATTTTTGGTCGTTTCTTCGTGGGGGCGGTGGCGGTGGCGGTCTCTGTCATGATGCTGCTGTCATCATCTTCCGACAAATAATCATTGTCGTCGGCCATGCCATCCTCATCTTCCTCCACCACCACACCAGGAGACCACTCATCCTCGGACTCTTCAATCTCACTACCATCTCCACCAGTGAAGGTATCATCACTATCAGAGCAACTAGACTCATCGCTTCTGACAGGGCGGCTGAATTTGGTCTTTGGCATTGTTGTTGTTTGGGTATTGTATTGATTGTGAACAGAGAACAGAATGAGCGCTGCATCGCATTGCAGTGCCAGCTGCCAGCTGCGAGAAGTAGAGCCCACATCCAGTGGACTCCCATTACTCCTCTCACTCTCACGGCCTGCCGTGCCACCGCGGTAGCGCGCCAGAATTTGGCTAAATTTTTAGTGAATTAGCTCGTAATG
>JALLBH010000079.1:0-79431 GCA_036940005.1 Skeletonema menzelii
AATATAGCGATTGGAAGCTTCTAGTGGCCCATTATAGTCGGTGCCGATAGTAGGGTAGGAAAAATCTGTTCGGCTCAAATAACCTCCAATTGTATCTGTGTTGCTACAGCCACATAGCTGTCCTGATGAGGCCTGATTTGGGATGGCCGCCAGTCTCAATATATTTTCGACTTGCTTGTGGGACATTCGGAGGCGAATTCAGGATTGATTCATCGTAATCATATAGGTTTGTATTGCCAACGGTGTTACATACACACCAAGTTGCTTTTATAGTAATTAGATATACTTGTTGTCTCTGTTGTTTTTGTGTTGTTGTCGTTGGTTGAATGATGCATGTGTGTTCTTAGTATACTTGCTTTGTCACCATATATATTAGGTAGGTCTGTCACTTTTTAACTGATTCTTGTTACTTTTACCTCTTTTCTGTCAGAACCGACAGTTTTTGTAGGCACGTAGTGGTAGTAGATTGTTTCAGTTGTAATTTCGTTTGCCGATTTAGATTATGGACGAAGCACATTGCATCTCTAGAAGATTGTCCATCAGTAACCCGACAGTTGTTCCAATCGAGCTTGCCAAGTCCTCTTGCTCGTACAAAGCCAAATCAACAAATTTCATTACAAGGTCACCATCAATTGTCCCCTTCTTCCGGTCATTACTACGACATCCGCCTCTACTTGTTGATCTCCGGAACAATCGCCACGCTCTATGACTGAGAGCGCAGTTGCTTTCTAGAGCATTACTCATGACACTTTGGAGTGCAGTCAAACGCCAGAAAACAGGTTCGCTCAACGAAATTATTGACCCTACACTGCCATCAGTTGTTCCGAAGGAAACAGCAAATCGTTGATCATCTTCCAGTCTACCAAACAAGGCATCTTGCTGTTTCAAAGCAGCAAGAGTACTCGGCATGGTGCAAGAGTTGAACAATAAGCTAGACTGACACCAGTGACTTTGAAGTGCAGTTGTTTGGGATCCTATGTGAACGTCAGCGCGGCAGACTAATTTATTCCCACCACGGGCTTCGGCGTCTGCAGGTGCATACTGAAAAAACTTTAGGTTTTGGCGATCATCATGACAGACAAAAGCCATAGCACCGCCCCTTGATATAAGCCCTGCAGCAAACACCTGAGTTGGCTCGTAATCCTTTGCAAGCAAGGTGAGGCTCTTGTCTGACTCACGCCAAACAAGGAAGTGGAGAGAATCATAACTGCAAGTTTTCAATGGATTCATGGAAAAGTGAGATTTGATTGAGAGAGGCAATGATCACGAAAAAAATCAGATCCACGGGTAACTTACGCATCACTGAGCAGAAAAAATGTTTTGAACAGAACGATTTCTTGCACCTGCATGTGAGCGTGATAAAATCCAACCTGTGTCAATTTCCCCGAGCCCCACTGCTCCACTGTTACTTCAGCACCAGCTCCCACTACAACACGGTATGTGTCTTCTGATTTCAACGAAGACAGACTCGTGACAGGTCCAACAGTTATTTCTTTCTCAGATTTGAGATTCAAGTGTAGCGGTGCTTGTCTTCTGTCTACCCCTGTCTTTTTTGGCTTTTTCACCTGGAACAACAAAACTCTACCCTTGGAAGCGAGATCCTCGCCATCTTGATCAATGAAACTCGTGCCCACACTGACGAAAAGACTCTTCTCGGGAGTTTCATCACTGTCTTCGACGACATTCGTCAAAAACAGAGACTTGAGGGCCGTTCCATGCTCAAAGTCATCCAACTCGTACTTGTCCAACACGCTAAACTGAGATGATGCATCAACAAGCCATACTTCGTATTTACGCTGAGGAATCGGCGGTGCAAAACCAAGATTCCGATCAACTTCGAAACAATCTTCTCTCTCGATCTCTTCTACCCATTCTTGCTCGATATCGAATCCTCCAAGATCAGCTTCTACTTGTTTCTTTATTCTAGCCGCTTCCTTTTCATCCTTTATGCGCTGCCTTTCTTCAGGACTGAGTCCATCGTCATTTAAATAACTTTGATCTGCTTCAATCTCACGAGAAATCAACATGACATAAATAGGCCGATTAGACGTCGAGACTGATGCATCATCGATAAATTCAATGTGGCGAACAGTGACACCCAGGGGCACTTTTTGGACGCAGATACCTCCCCCAGGGAGAACCCCGTGAGGAGAAAACACATCGTACAAGCCACTATATAGAGTCAACCTCTGAGAACCAATGCGCCCAATACGCTCGTGCAGTGTCAGAAACCCGCAGCTAGCATTTTGAAACCGAGTGGGCATTGCTGCTGAGAAGCCTGATACAGGAACTGGGCGCCCTCCGGCAGGCGCCACATGGCGAGATTTATGTGACACTACGGTTGGAGTCCCCCTCTCAGAGACGAACCATAACGGCCGCTCTGTCGCAGCAAAGAGGCCATCTTCTCCCGAAATAGCACAAAAACGGTGCAGGCGATTAGTTCGGAACATCGTTGAGAGTCTTTCGGAAGCGATTCTTTTGCGACGGAGTTTTGTCAAGTGTCGCCCTGCTTCTTCGCTTGGTCGCGACACATTACCGAGGGGGATTCTCGTAAACTCCAAATTCAGATTAGAGCTACGTTTACATCCAGAATAAAGGTGTAAATCGCCTAGCGATGTATTCACGAGGATGCACAACGATCGCAACATCCAAGCATCCTTGTCTGCATCATTTTCCCCGCCAAGGCTGAGAGAAGGACCGGTAACAAAAATTCGAATTTCTGCTGCCTCCACTTTGTGTGTCTCAGGAAGACGGACTGCTATGTCTTGATTGCAATGCGCTAGCACCGACGCTCCATGGCTGCATCCGCGTGATTGCCAAATTGGCGAAACGTCATTTGGTGACCTCTTAATATCCAATAAATCATAAATTTCTAGCATTCCAGACCTCCGACAAATTGCGACAAGTATTTGATCTTGTGAATGATCATGAGCTGCGCACCAAGTCCCATGCATGGAAAGGCGATCGGGAAGAAACGATGGCAGCGGATCAGGCAACGAAGACCTTGCCGCACAAGTGGGAGGCATCGTCTTGTCCGAGGACAGTACTGATTGTGTCTCAAACACATGATGGGACAGGGAAAACAAATCCATGGCCACAATATTGTCGCTCCCATAGAAATCCTCTTCTTTATCATCCCTGGGAGTTGCAATCTTTTCAGGCGTTTCACCAACCAACGTCCATTCGGATACTTGAAACAACTTTTCTTTCTCGGCGCCGTTCGCACTTTCTTGATTTAACGAGATACAATAAACACACGCATGCCCCGAAGACCACACACAGCCGATACTCACAGAGGATTTCGTTTTCTCATCGGGAACCATCGGAGTAATCGAAATTATTTCCCCATTTTGTACCGATCCAGGTACTTCAGAAATGCGGTGTAGAAACACAACTTGTAGGTTTATACCACTTTTCAAATCTGAATCATGTACACCAGACATGACAACTATGGAGTAAGGAGTTCCATTTGGGGAAGGATACTTAACAAAAAAGACAGAAAACACTGAATCTGAGCCAAATGAAACCTCGGATGCAGCCAACAACTTTGTCTTGCCTAGCACACCAGCGGATGTAAGTAGACAGTCCGAATTATCAACATCCATATCATCACTCTTGTCATCATATTCTACTTCTTCAAATTCTTCAGCACCTTCGTTAACGACCCCACGTAGTACAATTGCACCAGTGTCCTCTGCCTTTCCCAAAAGGACAAGATTCGATCGAGGAAGGCCAAATACTGTGCCTTCCATATTACATAAATCAGACTCGCCCAAAATACTGCTCCCTACATTGTCCCTGCCAGGAGTTGTGAGTACGGCCAGCCCACCAGACGCACCAAACCCACAGGGCATAATATAGTGCCTCGCTGCCGATGAAAACGCGCTATTGAAGATAGATGTACCAGGATCGGTTCCTAGGACGAGCGATTCATTGTCATTTTCTGTTAAAGCGGGACATGTTGCTACAGGTCCATAGCATCCAGGCCCTAAAGGCCCGAGTCCAGTGAGTGAGTCTAGAGCAAGTATGGATCGACACACACTAAGGGATCGGATGGAGCGTCGGACAGCGCTGGTTTCGATATCACCAAAATCGCTATCTTCGTTCGATACAATACTAGAAGAAGCTGCAATTTTGTCGCTTTCGTCCGAATCACGGTACAAATCTTCCTCTTCTTGTTGGAGAATGTCTATTTCTGCCATCTTGTTTTTATTTTCACCTCCAGCTTTGTCGCCATCCCTGCTTCTTTTGTTCGATTCAGAGCTAGAATTATTTCTCTCAAGCTTGCGCTTGCCACCTTCCAGCATCGCACTTTCTTTTTTTTCATCTACATTCGATGCAATTAGGAGGGTGGGTTTATTGATTGAAAATGCAAGTAGAGTACAATCACCCATCCTCGAGCCTATGAATAGAAGCCCTCTTGCTTGTATTTCCGAATCTGTCATGATATTTCCATCTTCCTCTTTCACCACGCTTTCGCGAGAATGAAGGTAATTTTTCACGTTATTTTTGTGGCACGATGATGCCAAGATTGAAAGACACGATGCCACACCTAACCCACCCACACGGTGGCTCAAGGGAGACAAACTCATTACAGTCGGACTACTACGTTCGTCAGTGTGATGAAATTGTAACGAATGCAACGAGCCATTCCCCAAGCAGACTAGGGCTATACTTTTCGTCACGAATTCTACTTGCGCCCCTTCTAACTGTAAGGATAGCTTGGGCAATGGACTGGGATTTGGCTCCAAATGAACAGAAGTCGATGATTTGGAGGACGGGGGAAGCAACCCGTTTGGACACCCAATTTTTGCAAAACCATTCACCGCTAAAGCGCATTTGATCTTTCCAAGCGAACTCGCATAGACAATACAATTAACTCCCCAGACCAAAATACCATCTGTGGGATGAGGAACCAGCTTCCATGCATCGGCTGGAAGTGCATCTAACAAGCTCCATAGAACGACGGAACGTTTTTGATGAACAGAGAGACTAATGGCAGTCAGCGAAAGACCATATTTTGTACCCGTTGCTACCGTGTCTGGTATTGCTCCATCTCCTTCCGCTTCTTCGTCATCTCCGCCATTTGAAAGGGGTACCTCTGCCGTCCTACCTAATCGTCCCGCCCATGGGCGCCCGCCACCTTTCTTTGGATTTGTGTGTAATAACAACAAAGTTGATTCAGTGAATCCACTCAAAAACGTGACATCCAATATATCTCCAAAACCATGCCCAAGGCTCGGTCCTGTACCGACAGCTGTTCCAGATTGACCCCTCCCACCACGGGTGTTAACACCGGCAGAGGTAGAAGAAACTTTATTCGCATCACCAAAATCGACTCTTACTTTTGATGCCAATGAAGCGAGAGGTAAAACATGTGGTTCCGAAGCAACTCTCCACCACGTAGAGGATGCATTAGTTATCTTCGATGAAGTTTCTGTCGGGCGGGGACCCTTGGGCAATGAAAACGAAGCGATCGCGATTCCTCCACCCAGCACAACTGAGACTGTCGGATCAATAACTTTTGCTGAAGTACTCGCTGTGTTGACAGAAACAATGATATCCTGTTCAACGTAAGATGTGCCGCCCATTGAAAACTCATTCAAGACTGGGGTCAGATCCACAATAGAACTAGCCAATAGGACTCCACCAGTACCAACACCACTCGACCCATCGACAGCACCAACCATTGGCGCAGACGGATAAACCAAAGATAGACGTGGATGCCCTGCAAAACCAAGAAGTAGACCATCAAAACTGCTACTTTCGCCTTCGGATATTTCAAATGGATCATCATCATCTTGCGTCCCATCTAGACGACCACTTCCTGTCCCGTAGGCTATCACATCAAGTGAGCAAATTGTCCCCGCGAGGTTGTCATATACCGCAGTTAGAGCTAATGTACCAGCATTTGGCAAGACAGTGTAAATACGAAGTGAATTGGCATGGGCAGTGACCAAATTGGGCAGCTTGGCGTCACCGACGCCATCATTATTGTCGCCATCATCGTTATTATTTTG
The DNA here is from genome assembly GCA_036940005.1 of Skeletonema menzelii. Classification (NCBI taxonomy): domain Eukaryota; phylum Bacillariophyta; class Thalassiosirophyceae; order Thalassiosirales; family Thalassiosiraceae; genus Skeletonema; species Skeletonema menzelii. Next base: position 6,021 of record JALLBH010000079.1, read on the forward strand.
TTGTGCTGGACGAGGGCGAGTAAGATATGCCCACGCAGAGAACTCGGCAGATCCCGATCCTCTTCCCGGACCAAATGTCGACAGTAATGCCGGATGAACGGGAGCCGTCTTGGTGGAGGCAGCGTTCGAAGACATCGTTACTGCTGCTCAGTTTCAGTTGCTGCATCCAGAATGGAGTTGGTACGACGATACATGTATGTAGCATGCTTCATGCTTCATGCCAAAAATCCTTTTTTGGGAGGCGAAGAAAGGAGATGAGAGACAGGAGGCAGTATTTAGTTTGGAAAGAATGAAGAATGAAAAGAGTGAAAATCATCGCTTTATTGGTGAAAAGTGAGAAGATATCAATCAACATCATAATATCAACCGCAGTCAAACCGCTCCCCCATCTTTAGTATGGAGACAGATTTGGAGGTCTATGCAGAAAGCTACAGATTAGAATACATAGAAGAAGACTGAAGAAGTGCAGCCGGTGCAATGGGACACGGAAAAAATAAGCAAAAGAATCAAAAAGTTGGCCTTGGTCAACAACCAAAGGAAACAAGAGAGGAACGACGTCGGCGGATAGAGGAGGAGGCGAAAGCAAGAGAGGTAAGTATGTCTGCCAAGACTGTTCGTGATCATCAGGGGCAGCGGTTTATCATCCTCGAACATACGCATCGACAGTTGTCTCATTTGCTTCTATCTTGAGAACGATAACTCACGGCTTCTGTCTTTTCGTTCCTGTCTTCTAACTTGTTTTGGCTGAAAATGAAACTCAATATAAATACAAATATGTCTGCAGTTCTGCATGAAACTTCTGCCATATGCATTGGGAGGCCTATTATTCTTGGTGCTTGCGTTTGCACTTTACGTTCATTCCCTCCCACCAGCAATTTCGATCGAAAGGCTTGAGCAGAGCATAAAGAATATCAAAATAGATGGTGAGAACAAGGGAATGACATTTGAAGAAGCAATGCAGGCAGAAATTGATGAAGCAATGCGGTCGGAAATTAAAGATACCGGCGTAGTTGAACCAGAGGAAGTAGTTGTCAATTTGGATGGGGATGGAGATAGCCTTTAAGTCGGTCGGCTGGCGATTTGGGATTATAGAGATGCAACTATGGAAGCAATTAGTTCAGATAAATCGAAAATGTGTCACACTCGTTCTCTTCAATGAACTTGGTTGAGGGTTGTCGAAGGCAATTCCATAAATGGAAAGTGCATACGTCTGATTGACACAGACAACATCATATGTAATATTTGTCACTATTCTTAACCAATTTGATTCACCACAACTTTCTTCACAACCTGGGTAGCTTAGCTAGCTCCCATCCACAAAGAGTCATCATCTTCACAGCTTAGTTTGTCTTTGTCTTCTTCTTCGGTGTCAAGTATGATTGCACGAAGAACTGAGCAAACAGGAAGAAAAGACTCAAAATGTAAACGAAGTAAACGACAGTAACACGAAGTGAAAGCTGATCGCACCCATGGAATACGAGATAAGTAGCCTGGCTCATCATGAGGGTGAACTGAAGCAACTGGAAGCTCGTCAAACTACTCTTCCACCAGATAGGGAGCGACTTTCCGGTTTTAGGATCTTTTGTGTGCATGCAGATGAAGTAGTAAGTGTACATGACAGTGTGAATGAATCCATTCAACAAGACGGTGAGGTAAACATCTCCATCATACATCACATTCGCGTTCAGCCAGTAAAAGAGGAAAATCGTGAAGTGATGGTACACGTGAAGGAATGAGAGTTGACGCCACTTCTTTCCCAACACGATGAAGATTGTATCCCAAAAGTCCCACACCTTCGAGATGTAAAACAGCCAGAGCAAATTTGCAAGAGGTGGATCAACTTTGTCGAAAGCGTTGCATGGGACCCAAGAGTATCCACTGCGGTAGGCCAAGAAACCAGCCTCGATGGTCATGTAGGCGCATAAGAAGATTTGGGAAACGTTGTAAATAAATTTGATTGGGTAAGGATCAATTGCTGGAACACCAGATTTCATTACTGTCGATCCAATAAGAACGAAGGCGACGTAAAGGAGAGCCACAGTGATGGCACTACGGAAGTCGCACAACCACCATCCCTGAATATATAATATTGCAAAAAAAAGAGAGAATAAAAATTGAGTTAGAGTGTCGTCCATAATTTCAATTGTAATTTCTCTTTCTTGCTTCGCATGCATGGAGTCGCTCACCTCCCGATCGGCACGCCAAGTACCATCTGGATCAGACCAATTAATGATGGCTGCGCCAATATTGTCCATGGCATTGTTGTAAGCGTCCATCTTGCCACTCTTGTTCTGCAATTGTCGGTATTGTACTAAATGTGCTTGCAATCCTGTGAGCTGTGAGGGTAGGTGTCATGCATTGAACGCATTGAATGAAGGGAGGCGGTGGCTTTTGGCGTCAATAACACGTCACTCACATTTTTACTTGGGCGGGCGTGACGGGTGACGTAAAGGCCATCCAACACAATTCCTCACATAATTTCCTACCTCTCAACCCATTCCACATGGAACTTTTTGAGAGGATCTGAGATCGTGGACCTCTTCAGTAGCCAACTGCTATGCAAACCACAAACCACAATCTTAATAAGACGTGCTACGAATCTATCTGGTATCTAGCTGAGCAGCCCGAGCAGCACCGTTAGCAACATGCCCACCGTCTCTGTGGAACGATCAGCCCTCTTCGCCCATCTGGGCCGAACCTACACCGATGAGGAGTTTGATGAGCTTTGCTTCGAATTCGGAGTTGAGCTTGATGAAATCACCTCAGAGAAGGAGGAGGCCACCAAGTCCTCCACTGTCAAACTTTCCAAGGAGCAACTGGCCTCCCTATCAGAAGAGGTTATTTACAAAATCGATGTCCCAGCGAATCGATATGATTTGCTCTGTATTGAGGGAATCAGCCGCTCTCTCAGAGTGTTTCTTGGGGACATAGATGCTCCAACATACTCGATTTTGCCCGTGAGCGATGAAGCGTCGTCTACCATGACTGTTATTCAATCCTCCACTTCAACCGTCCGTCCTTTCGTCGTTTGCGCAATATTGCGTGATGTCACTTTCGACGAAGCCAGATACCAATCCTTCATTGAGTTGCAGGATCAACTTCATCGTAACTTATGTAGACAGAGGACGTTGGTGGCCATTGGAACGCATGATTTGGATTCTGTCAAGGGACCCTTCACCTATGATGCACGTGCTCCAAGTGACATCAAATTTGTGCCTCTAACTCACACCGATCAAGGGAGGGAGTTTGATGGGGCATCCTTGATGGAGTGTTACGAAACCGACGCGGCTTGCAAACATCTCAAACCGTACGTCCCTATCATTAAGAATTCACCACTTTATCCCGTCGTGTTGGACAGTGAAGAAACAGTCATGTCCCTCCCACCAATTATCAATGGATCAAAAAGTCGCATTACGCTTGACACCAAAAACGTTTTCATTGAGTGCACTGCTACTGATCTTACCAAAGCGAACATTGTCTTGGATACTGTCGTAGCGATGTTCTCGGAGTACTCTGCAAACCCTTTCTCTGTGGAGCCAGTCACTGTCAATTATGTCAATGAGTCGCAAGAGGTGGTCGACTCGTATGTCTCTCCTCAAATGTTCACTCGAAAGGAAACAGCTACTGTCAAATTTGTCAATTCGTTGATTGGTATCAATGTCGAGGCTGAGAAAATGGTACAGCTCTGCAGTAAGATCCAATTGGGTCCTGCGCAGCTCTTGCCCGCTACTTCCGAGGAAGAAGGTCCAATCCTAGAAGTCACTGTGCCTCCAACTCGGTCAGATATCTTGCACGCAGTTGATATTGCGGAAGATATTGGTATTGCATTCGGGTACAACAACATTGAGAGGAAGGTTCCTCAGACTTGTACTGTTGGAGGAGAGCAACCCCTTAACCAGCTTTCTGATTTGCTTAGGGAGGAGATTGCTCGGGCTGGATATATTGAAGTACTTACCCATGGGTTATGCAGTATAAACGACAACTTCACTGCACTTGGGAAACCAATTACAGCTGCGGTTAGTCTAAGCAATCCTGCCAATATTGAGTACCAAGTTGTACGCACTACCCTCTTGCCTGGTTTGCTGAAGACTCTCCAACACAATAAGAGTTCGTCTTTCACTGGTGGCTTCAAGCTTTTCGAAATCAGCGATGTGGTTTTACCAGATGACAAGTATGTCATCACAGAAACAATCGTTGGTGCCAAAAATGCTCGACGAGCGTGCGCCACTTATTCTGGACCCACTAGCGGTTTTGAAGTAATTCATGGTCTAGTTGATCGTATCATGACATTGTGTGAAGTGTCACCCGAGGCTGACTATGTCGCATCATCTGGTAACGCATACAAAAAGGTGCATTGCAAAGAAGGATGGTATTACAATATTCGCGAGTTAAAGGATGGTGAAGTTAGAACTTACTTCCCAGGAAGGGCAGCCGAGATTCTATTGACTAGCCCAAGTACTGGTGGAAAGCAGGTGGTAATCGGAACTTTCGGTATCTTGCATCCAGATGTGCTCGGTAACTTCGACATTAACTACCCCACGAGTGCATTAGAACTGGAATTGGATTATATGTTGTAGATTCCAAGAGCAGTGATGAATTGATAGTTATGTAACTCATTATTATTTTCGATTACTGGCATGGAATTATATCTCACTTCCTTCACATTGCTTTGTAGCTACAATACTATCCCAACAGCAGACAGCAGTGCAAGCTCTTCCACAAAAGAGCGAGAGAAATACTTATCATCTGTCACCGCAAGTATCCAAGCTTCTTTAGAAGTTAGAGTTATACCGGAAATCTGAGGGGCCTCAGTCCCGTATATTCGTGACTTACTTGGCCATGCCGTTATTAAGGAGCTTGTCCCGCCGCCGCGTGAACGCGCAATTTATGTATCTAATGTATCTCCGTCTGGGACTTTGCGTAGCATACTTTGTGACGATATCTATGAGACACAGACCCTGCTACTGAGATCGAAATCGATAAAAAAAACCACGCAAGCTGAAGCGTAGCTTCCTTGACAGCATCTCTCCTGCAACACTGCAACCAACTCAAACTCTTCAATAACCGACGGTAACCTGGTGCAAAACGTTAGTATGGCAACCGAATCACCAGCAACTGACTCCGGTGGTGGGATAGCGCAAGTCACCTTCCGCGTCCGATGCGAAACTCTAGGTCATGGCGAGGCGATATTTCTGAGCCAAGCGGATAACCCATCAGGCAGTCGGGTGAGTTCACTGTGTTTCCTTCTTCAGAATATTGACAGAGGCAGTTTGAAATTACCTTCTTTTGAATGATTGAATCATCTTTGACTTACAGTGTTACGTTTTCTGCCATCGATTGTCTCAGATACCACTATTCACTACCGCAAAATCGTACCCATGGTACACAACCCGTACTCCACTTTCCCTCCCACTACCCGCAACTCCAAATAATAAAACCTATCGATACCGCTATGCTATACACCGAGCCGGAATATTCCACAGATGGGAAGAACCTTCCGATGGAGGGGGAATTGAGGAATTTCGTGCTCAACAAACCATTCAATCTGGAGACAATACAGCTGTACATATTGTGCCACTGCGGCTACTCCACGGAGGAGAAATTTATACTGTCAACGACGTGCTGGGTGTGACAGCGGGTCCGCCAGATATCGACCATATCAAAGTGAGAAATAACTTCTCCTCGGTTGGTTCACTGGCCAGAAAGAATGCTAGTGCTGGAAGTTTGTATGGGCTGAACTCAAGAAATAACTCAGGTGTGGGCATGACCGATCAAGGGTCTAAAAAGAAGGTAGGATTCGCCCCTCAGCCTCATCCCTCAAGTCACCGATCCAGTGAGGCGGGAGCTGTCAAGCAGGCGGTGCATTTAACTTCCAGTGATGGACTGATTGTTGTATCAGCATTTCTACCGGTGCATTTGACACGTTCAAATGACGGGGAATGGTCCGCGGATTGGGATTACGAAGCTTTGTTGTCAATGCAAACTCATCTCCGAGTCACCAGAGTTGGTACTGTCAAGTGGAGGGGATGGCACGGTAATGTAGGTGGTGGAAAGAGTGACGAGAGTGGCGTGCCCGTTGATGAACGCCACAAGGTTGAGGCAGTTTTGAGACCTTTCAATTGTGTGCCAGTTTGGGTGCCAACAACACTATTCGGGGAAATGTAAGAAGACATGTGTTTATTCTTTTGTCAGAGCGTGTGGTTGATCATCACACTAATATTTCTATGCGATTTACTTACAGGTACAACGGATTTTGCAAGGGAGTGTTGTGGCCCATTCTACACAATGTAGCTTCAGTTTACTCTGGCCCACAAACTGGGAACGCGGAAAAAACTGATGCGGACAAAGATATTGAACCGTATGACTCTCAATATGCTGAGTACAGTATGGATGACGTAGCACAGGGTCCCATTCACGGTGATGGTGGCAGAGAAGGAGAGCTATGGGCTGCTTTCACTGCAGTCAACCGACACTTTACGGATGTTATAATTCAGTGCTTCAATGAGGGCGACTTGATTTGGATTCATGGCTTTCATCTCATGATTTTGCCCTCGTTTTTGACACGCCGCATCTCCATGGCAAAAATTGGTATATTTCTTCATACCCCCTTCCCTAGTTCTGAGATCTTTCGAACTCTCTGGTGTCGAGAAGACCTGCTCCGTGGTATGCTCAATGCAGACCAGGTTGGTTTCCATCTCTTCGAATACGCGAGGCACTTTCTGACGTGCTGTAGACGATTGCTTGGATTGAATTATGGAATGTTTCCCGATTCGTCAGGTGGACACAATCTTGCAATTGATACCAATGGACGCCATGTGTCTGTTACAAGCATTCATGCTGGTGTCGAACCTCCTGTTTTGCACCAAGTTCTGAGTCATCAGAGCACATGCGACAGAGTCGCTTCAATTAGGAACCAATTCCGAGGCAAGGTTATCTTTGCAGCGATTGATCGAATGGAATCGCTCAAGGGTATCCCGCTAAAGCTGATTGCGCTTGAACGCTTTTTACAACGCTGTCCCGAATGGGCTGGGAAAATCGTGGTTGTCCAAGTGGGGATTTCAGCTTTTGAGCGTGGTGACGATTACACGAAGACGAGGAATGAAATTATTTCCATGGTTACTAACATCAATAACAGATGGCCAGGAACGGTTCAATTCCAAGAATGCGCAGAATCTGAGATGCGACTACAACAACGCATGGCCCTTTTAAGAGCAGCAGACGTGGTCATGGTAACAACCATTCGCGATGGCCTCAATTTGATCCCTCTTGAATTCACTATAGCACACCTTGATGCATTGACTGAACAAGGTAGGAATGATGGCCGGAAGAGAGGTCTTTGTATTTTATCTGAATTTTCTAGCTGTACTCGTGTCATGCGTGGTGCACTTCATGTGAACCCATGGAAAATTTCGGAGATTGCTACAGCGTTCTTCCAAGCCCTGACCATGTCAGAGGACGAGCGCATGCGGCGTATTAGTATTGCTTCGGAATTCGTCACTCGAGTAACGACACAACGTTGGGCGTTAGCGGTAATGCTGGATCTGAAAGGAGTCCAAAAGAATGAAGATGCCGGCAAATATGCTGGCGCCGGCCTTGGCCTTGGCTTTAGACTGCTCGGAATGGACAGTAAATTCAACTCCCTCGACGCAAATGCAGTAGCAAGAGCATACAGAAGTGCCAAATCACGACTTATTCTTCTTGATTATGGTGGCACCATTCTTGCCAATGATAACTTGGATCAATTGCAACGGTTCCAGTTTGTCAAAAAGTCCCGCCCTCCGTCTGTGCCAACTCAAGGACTCATCTCCACTCTGAAAGAGCTCTGTTCGGACCACAGGAATATTGTTTTCGTGGTCAGTGGCAAAGAACGTCATTCTTTGACGAAAACACTATGCCACATCCCTAACTTGGGACTGGCTGCTGAACACGGGATGTTCGTCTCCTGGCCCACGCCCAAAGTTGGCGGCAAACGTCGTTGGGAAACACTTGTCCCTGATCAAGATCGCTCGTGGAGGTCTATTGCTACTATGATTATGGAAGTATATACTTCAAGAACGCATGGCAGTTACATCGAGGAGACCGAAATGAAAGTATTATGGCAATACCGTGATGCTGACCCTGAATTTGGTTACCTGCAGTCTAGAGAATTGGAGGATCATTTGTCAAATGTATTGCGAGGATTCTCCGTTGATATTTTGCACGGTGGAGTGGAAGAGGGCGGTTACGTTGAAGTTCGTCCGAAGGGTGTGAACAAAGGAGTTGTCTCTATGCATATTATCAAGAATGTGGAAAAAATATTCAACAAAGGAAAGCTTGAGTTTGCATTAGTCATTGGAGATGATCACTGTGATGAGCCAATGCTCTCAGTTATGAGGCAGGTCGGCCGAAGGGCTTCTGAGGCGCGGATTGCTAAAAAGGGAGGACAACCTTTAGCTCCTCTGCCAGCAACAATTGCGCAGGTCGATGTATCATCTTGTGATGATTTCATATCTTCCAATCTACAATGCTTCACGTCTACGGTTGGTAAAAAACCAACTGCAGCAGCAAACTACCTAAACGACGTCGAGGATGTTCATGAATTACTGGAGAGCCTCGTAAAAGTCACCACGAGAGAAACTGTACATAGTGGGTTTTATTCTGTAGTTGATTTGAAGAAGATGGATGACACGCCCACTTCTCCTGGTCCAGAGGCAGTCAAGTTTGATGCACAAACAAGCTGGCAGAGGTCTCTTAGTATGTGTCAGCTTCACACACCAGATATTTCAGGCGAACCGACTGATGCCAGAGGAGGAGTTAGCAACAATTTAGACCAATTCTTTGGACTCATGGAAGAGGATGGCGAGGACGATGACAATTTCTTTTAAGATAAGGGTAGACATGTTTATCACTTCGTTATTTCTGACTTCTCATCACTTGTGTCACTTCGTACAATTTCAGTGTCTTCAACCCGTCCTTTTTGTAACTGTTCCAGTGCAACCAAAGCAAAGTCAAGCTGCCGAGACTTAGTATCTGGCGATGTATCTGACCATTCAAAGAAATTAGTGCGTTCAACAAATCCCAAAGCAGAGAGAAAATCTTTTACCCCGATCAAATTGCCAACCTTGGAGGAGAAGCTATTATTGTTGGTATATATCTTCCTGTATCTAGGTACAGTAGGGTTTTTGGAGAGATTTTTGCAATACAGGTAGAGCATTTGAGCACCAATTTTCAACTCTCCACTCTCATTTTTCTGCGATAAAGTCTGTAGCGCCTCTTCGATATCTATGCTGTCTTGGTTTACATCACTGTTTTCCCCAGGGTTTTCATTAGCAGTTGGTGTTTGATCTGGTTTGGGTTTGTTTTTTTCGTCTTGTTTACCTGCTTCATCCTCATCCTCATTTCCGTGTTCAGCTGATGGTGCCTGTTGAGATTCAATTTTGTCGTTACTTTGTTCTTCTGGACTCTTTATGAGAGCTAAAATTTCTCTTCCCTTTCCAATGGCAATGTCGATTTTACTAGACAGCACGCTTTGATCAGCTTTTGTATTGCCATCACTTTCGTGATCACTTTCATCTACAGCTGCCACATCATCCAAATGAACCTTTACCTGCGACAATTCTTCGACCATTTCAGTAATTAGACTCGTAATGCGAGAAACATCCTTCTTGTCAATTGCATCCACATCACCTTTCTTTTGCAGTACAGGCGGCTTTTGTTGCCGAAGGGAATTCATTGCATCATCCGTCACCACCTTGCCTAGTTGTGCAGTAGCAACTCTGTTTGCACGATCTTGCTCTTCTCGAAAAGAGTTGATGGTTGTGGATAGTGCTTTGACTTCCATAACCAAATCCTCGAATGATGTCTGCTCTTGATTATTATTTCCGTGTACATCATTTTCATGGTTCGCAATACCATTCAATATCATGTTGATGTCAGGATCTCCAGATCCTTGAGAGTTAAATGATGTTTCATCAGGATGATCAGCAGTCGTCTCGCCGTCGTCTTCTTCAGTTTGTATTTCATTAGCATCTGGCTTGATGTACCGCCCCCCTGCCACCGGAGGAGGAAACAAAACGAAATCACCCCCATTCAGCCATCTCACTGCAGCTAGACAAAATGTGCTCATACAGAATCCGCCCGCCAAAGTGGAAAATGAGAAGGAGGCCGATTCACCACCTCCTTCTGGTCGTATATTGCCCATGTTGTTCGGAGGAGCGAAGTAGTTGCTCATGTTGGCGTGAGGAGATGATTGCATATTATTATAATGATTTTGATTCAAGGGACCAGGCGAGGGAGGTGGCCCGCCATATGCATTTTGATGTTGTTGTTGGTATTGTTGACGATGTTGATACGATGATTGCCCTTGATCATCGCGAATACTACCAGCTCCGCGTGTCCTCTCTGTTCCAGCTGATGGTGCAGTCGCCAATCGGTCCAAGGCTGTGTCTATCTCATGCTGGTTGATCCCTTTCGTCTTCAGATACCCCCTCTTCTCACTGGGAGAAACATCCCGGATTTCCTTGTTGCTGAGGAAAGAGATTGCCTTTTGAACGTTCTCTTCGTCAATGATTGTTTTGGAGGACGATGATGTTGATTTCTCGAAAATTGTGTCCAGTACTATTTTGCCATCGTCTTGTGCCTTTCTGTTTTTTGCAGCGGAGGCATCGTCGACGACAGCATCATCTGACGCTGAATCTTTATTATTGTCGACTGCCGCCGCAGTATCGACAGCAACAGAGCTTTCGGAAGCGTCCATTTCAATCGTTTGCTTCTGAATTCGGAAAGTGTAAGCCGAGAGTGAGTGTAGAACTGTGTAGAGATAAGCAAAAAATAAGCATGACGATAAAACCGAAAAAGCGTGTAGAAGCGTCGCTAGATAGTATGGTATTTTGAGCGGCAGAGTACCTAGTTACTTGCGTTTAAAAATTAAGCCGCTTATTTCTTTTTTTACATTTGCAAGCCCCAGTCCCCAGTCAACAGTCAAAAAGTCACAAGCTCGCTCAGGCAATAGACAATGATTAATAGAGTAGGTGCCAGCACCATTGGCATCTTCGGTAGGCAAAAAGCATCATGAATGGAAGCAACAAACGCAGCAGCAGTGAGTGGAAAGTAGTGCTGCTGCTTATAAGCGTCGCTGTTATATCCTGTGGTGTCACGACCACATTATCCGCTCTTCATGTGAACAATAACAACCGTGCTGCTCACATCTATGCAACTCCGTCAGATCATCAACAACATCGGAGACTTGCTGCCACAGAAGAAGAAGAAGAAGAAGAAGATAACACTTCGGCACAACAAACCTCCACAATATCACTCACATCAAAATTCAACGAAAAACGATCCTTCCTTGATCCATCGTGGAAAGAATGGGGAGATGCACTCGTTCAATTCGAAACTCTCGTTTCGCCAGCGGAACTTGATTTCACTATATCTCGACGCTTGCCATGGGAACAAGATGATTCACCAGATAAATGTGATGAGATATTAGTCCTTATGCCAGAATACTTTGCGAGGAATGGACATGGGTCTCAGTTGAATTCATATGTGTTGGCGGCTATGATGGCGACGTATCTTGGAAAAGCTATGTTGGTATTGGATGCTCCACAGAAGAATACAAAGTATCCAAATGGTAGCATGGTAAGTGGTTCCTCTGTCCATTATTATCAATAATGTCGCTACTTTCTTACGCATTCTATTGCATACAGTTTGGCTGTCCAGTTGATGCATTCAAAGATAGAAAAGAGTTTGAACAATTCAAGGGTAACAATCACAAACATCTTGAAATGAAAGAAGACTTCCCTATGGGAATGTCACGACTATTGAAACATTCAACCCTGCTTTCTAGGGGATGCAAAATGCCTACATGTTCGTCATTCACGTACGACAGTTGGGAGGCAATTCGCAAAGCACAGCGAGAACACTTCCTTAATGGCTTGCCACCCCGCGAAGTGAATTGCGAAGATGGAGATCGGATTCAACGAGTCATCCCTCTAGGAGGTGAGGAAGTTCGTCAATTTTTCGAAGCGCAGGTGCAACCATTGATACTGGATGAGACAAAGAAGAGGGAGGCGTATAAATGGATCATAAGGTTGGGAGCCAACGCACATGAAGCACAAGTCTTCATCAAACTTACAAAAGAAGCAGAGATCTGGGACTTTGTCTCAGCTCTCATGGCACGTTCTGGAATAATCAAGTTTCAGCCCTGGATTGCTCGAGATGTGGCCCAATTCATCAGGCAGATAGATTTACCTTTAAATTCTGGGTATGATGCAATCCACGTGCGACGTGGTGACAAGCTTGAGACTGAGTCACGGAAGGAAGTTGTGGCATATTGGCATAGTCAAGGTTACGACCGTGTACAAGTAAGTGCGTATTGTTCACTTTCGTCGTTCAGTCTTCATTGGCGTGTTCGCATGTAGACTTGAACAACTTGAACTCGTTTGTCTTCCACTCACCTATCAAAATCGTTTGCAAATCCTTCTTTCTTATCAGCAATTTCCAACAAATTACATCCCATTTCGCCATTATCTGAGACTCTGGGATAGTACCGATTGTGAAAACTACTGGAATGGTTTCCAAACACAAGCAACTACTCGTTTAGTGTAAGTGTTGTACATTTGTTAAATCAAGCTATCTAAGTACTCTAGCTTCGTACTAATGATCATTCTTCCTCTTTCTTCATGTCATAACAGATATGTGGCGACAGATGATCCGACGACAGTGAAAGAAGAAATCGCGAAGCTACCTAAAGGCTCAGACGGAACGACCATTGTTGCGGGTTGCAAAAAGGTCAAGTTCATATTTGCTCCTTCCAGCGAGGATTCAGCCTTCCATATAAATGACGGAGGTGGGAAGGTAGACTGTTATGTGCGATACAAACGTAATATACGGGCGATAGCTGATCTTATGGTCCTGACGAAGAGTGATACGTTTGTTGGGGAATTCGTGTCTAACTGGGGGAGAATAATCAGATTAAATCGTCTTATACTGAATGACTCACCATTGGTTGGAGAAAGGAAAAAGGAAATCTCTGGAAATTGGCTGAAGAAGTCATCTTTTGCCGAAGACACTGAGCCACCGGCATTCATCAGGGATTTCCGTGTTGCCTTTGGCGAGTTAATCAGTCCTCCACCGGGGTGGTAAAAGTTTCAATACGTATCAGCAATGCTGAGGATAGGAGTAAAGAGAAGGAGAACACTTTTCACCAGTATTTCTCAAACTGCTTACAGTTATTTATATTAGTTCTATAAAATCCCGCTAGTTCCACTTCAACGGGACTCCAAATGTTAAAGCTTCAAACCTAACCCCATCAGGCTCCAAAGCTTCATCTGCAATCTAGCGGGGCATTATTTATGCATTATTTGTCGGGTCTGATTGTTTGTTAGATCAACGTGGGGCCAATGCCTCCACAAATTTACCGTTCCCCTCACATCTTCCACGTCTTTGATGCCAACCAAAAATTTTGCAATCTGATCTAACTCACGGTCATTGGGGTCGTCAATGAAACTACTGCAATCAATGGCATTTTCAGGATGGAAGAGATATGAGCTGGGACTATTGTCAATGATGATAGCTTGACTCAAATCACGGTTGAGCAAGCTCATATCTTTTACATAGTTCCCCTCATAAAAGACACAAGATTCACGGAAGAGGCGAGTGCGAATCACTCGCTGCGGATCCAAAAGATCTAGGAGGGGATCTGCATATTTGTTCAAACTGGCAGTGTAGACGACAATTTCATAATGTCTCGCCATCTCAATCAGAAATTCATCCACTCCAGGGCGCTTTGCAACATACACGAAGTGAACAACGTCTTCAATCTATAGGTAGAAATGAAAATAACATATGCATGAACAACCAGTAAGAAATTTCATCTGATAAATAAATTTGCATTTGTTTCACCAGCCACAAGTAAACTCACCTGAACGGGGATAACAAAATCTGCCCCTTGCACTGCCCTAAAGCTCGAATGAACAAGTGTTTCATCAAGATCTAAAACCAAACACTTCTTTCCGTGATCTTCATGATGAAGCGCCGGGAGGAGTTTAATTCTATTTGGGTCATTTCCATTTCTAAGCGCCGAGTCCTCTTCTAGGAGCAATGGTGCATCATGCCCTCGTGTCGAGTAACCTACCGGGCCAGTGAAGGTGTGTGTGTCTTTTGTTTCACCCGCAGCTATGGCATCACTATCTTGTAAGAAACAACAGCACATCATTCTAAGACTATCAAGGAGAGATTCGCAAGCATCTTCATCCTCCGCTTTTGAGTCTTCCACCAAGGTCCCCCCCTTTCCCACATGTAAATTAGGTTTTGGCCCAGTTGGGTGCATCTGCCTCGCAGTTTGTACGGCCGACGCACTTCGAGGAGTAGACGCCACACCATGCCGATCCGTCTGCGTGATAAAATCAGGAATGACTACATCGTCGGTGTCATCCGCATGATCACCTCCATCGTCGCTGTCAAAGGCCGATAAATTCGGAGCATTTATTGCCATGGGTGTCTTCTTCATGCCAGGACTTCGCAAATCAGATTGGCCGCGAACCCCCAGGGGCGTTTGTGCATTCTTCATGCGCAAATTGTTGTCATCGTCACCACCCCACGAGCTGTCAGGAGAAGTCCCCGGCGTATCAGTGCGGTCTTCATCACCGCTATTTTGATTAGCCTCTATGTTCGCCGTATCAACGGTCAAGTTGTGCCCTTTCCCATTTTTCATATTTGAAACTGATTTTGTAGCACCACCGTCGTTTGCCGAGATATGCCAATTTTGGATAACACTCTTTTCAGCCCGAAGAGGGTCAGAGTAGTCGTTTGCGGCGTTGTATACTGCGGCTAAAAGACAGGTTTACCAACAGTGTTTTTCATTGTCAATAAGTACCAGCCATAAGTAGTAGCCACACGGTAAGATGTTGCAGTTCCAAGTTGCGGTTGGGAGGAATTGGTTGAAGAGGGGAAAGAGAGAAGCAAGAAGGTCAGATCACAACGATACGTACGCGAACTAAAGAAAGCACAAGAACGCACAGCAGAAAAGAAGTGATGAACCAGCTTCGTTACACAAGCACTGTTCTGACCCTCAAGTTCTTGTTGTTGTCATCCTGCCGTTTACTACTGGTTGCGGCCATATCTTCAGGGCCCATCAGCGGATTTCTTCTCAAACTACCATTGCCCAAAAACATGTGACATAGATGCAACGTGCGCACATTTCAGCACGACAACGTAACGACTCTTCGACAACCGAACTCCTCCACCTTCTTTTTGATGGTTAATAACAAGAGTATATTATGAGCGAACTTACCTGTCATGATTGGATAGTGTCCAAGGAGAAAGAGAAAGGCTGAAGAGCAAAGGCACCGGGCACCGATGTTGGTTGATAGTTGACACTTAGTTGACACTTCGTGTCACTTCCTCTGGGTCGACAGATTAGATGATATATGGCCAAGTAGCTGTATTTATCTTTTTTCGAATGACAGAAAGCGTTTGGTAGATGACTTGTGAAGACTAAAGATTAGATCTTTTACTGCTAAACAGATTCAAAATTGTAATTGAAGATGCGATGCCTACACCGAGATATGAAGATGGGCGGAGGAATCGATTAATTTCGTTGGTATCGATGAGCAGCGATGTCACAATTGTTGCTTATGAGAGCAGAGTTTATGAGGAAGTGGCAGAGAATGAGGGGAGGTTGGGAAGCTGATACATAAGTCTCATTTTCTTGAAACAGCCGTTTCTTCAACCGTTGAGATGGTTTTTGTCGAGAAAGCGAGCCGTACCTGGCGACCCTTCAGTTGAGCGTTGAGAGTGAATGGAGGGCGTAGAGGGGGCAGGGGGCGGCCCAGCTTATTTATTTTCTGGCTCCCTCTATCTGCCCCGTCTCGCTCCTCTCTCTTTTGGATAAGAAATCGATTTTAGTCTCAGAGATACTGCCGAATCGACCACGATGAGTGGAGAGATTCCTCTTGCAGATACACCTACTTTTATTGGGAAGCAAAATAATATCAAAGAGCCAAAGTTTAATTTTATCATAGCCTCAAGCAAATGGATCAAAGTTCATTGCCTTTTTAGGAGGATTTGCAGGTGGCTGTTGCAGCTGACCTTGCCCAGGAATTAGAGTAGAATGGGCAGATTGGCTCAGATGAAGTTGAGTCTGGGCATACATTGGCTGATTTGAGCCGGTTGAGAAATGAGGAAATGATTGTTGCTGCGGAAAAGCTGGATGCGCGGCTTGACCATTTTGTTGACTCTGTTGGTAGCCATTGTTAGAGGCACTACTAAGAGAGTGATGGAATTGCAGCTGATGACGGTGTGGTTGTTGTGGAGCTTGATGCACCATTTGTGCAGATGGAATTGCAGCTGCCATGCCATTTGGATTCTGGGGATGATTTTGCGATAACACTGATGGCTGTGGCTGCGCTTGCCGTCCCATCTGTGCATGCGGAGATGCGGCGACTGCTCCACTGGGAACTTTATATGGAAGGTTTTGGACCGGTTGAGAAATTTCTGTCGCTGGTGCTTGATGAGTTAAGGCAGAATCTGACACCGCATTGCTCATTGCATTCATATTGAAGACATCTACATTTGTTTGCGGTGGTGGTTGAGGCGCAGCAACATTCATTGAAAGCAAATCGTTTTGTACATGGTTCGGGACACTCTCTCCAGCTGCCGGATATTGCAACAGATCTGCGGTCGGCTGCGCAGGAGCAATTCTAGCTCCATCAGGGCGAAGTAATTCGTGCATTTTTCGAAAATGTGAAATCCCCTTAATCATCCTCGTTTCTTTTCGATAGGGTGAAGGCTTGGGGTTCGCCAACAACCAGCGCTTATTCACGCATTCTCTTCTTCTGGCAAAAAGGACAGGCAAATCAACAAGCAATGTGTATATCTCTCTCGCAACAACGCGAATTAGGGCGGAGTTTTGTGCTCGCAGAGCTTCTCTGTATTCCTTCAAAATGTGTATTGAAGCAAATCCATCGATTGCCTCAGCAACTGCGGTGATCGGCCCATTCAAGAGGAGATCACGAATAATCTGCAATGCGAGATATGTCTTTTTCCACTGAAGTCCCTTTCCTTCTTGTGTCCTTGTCCACAGAATCATCATTGTGTGGACTAAAACGGTAGTAGTCTCATTGCAATCCGAGGTTAGTTGAGTCAAAGCCTTTTTTGCATCACCACTGTAAGCCTGCATGGATGTTAGTTCTGATGTCCTGCGGCGTACACTTTCATTCAATGATATCAAATATCTCCCAGGAAGCGACGAGGCTATTTCTTTCACAGAGTTTCGAACGTCAGCCAAATGAAAGGCAATTTTTTTGGATCTATGATGATTCGTCACTAACGCATACAAGGGTGCATCTTCTGCGACTGCTTTCCTCATCTGTACTTCTCTTAACCGAGCAGCAGCAAACTCATCAAACAATTTACTACGCATAAAGTGCCCCAGAAGGAGAAACATGGCAGTACCGGGGTAATCTCCATTTTGTGCGCGACCCTTCATAAATTTCATCTTATCAACCACAGGCGGAGTCCCAGGAGCGTTTTGGGTAAGGTAAGTTCTTAGATCTCCAAGAAGACTCACGAAGAAAGTTGAAAAAGCGATGCGGGCTTCAACTTCCGCAGCCTCAGAAGAAAATCCTTGTTCATAAAAGTAATTTCCTTTTCCAACTAATTTGCTCTTCGAACTCTCAGTCGGTTGGATTGCTTCTTCCTCAGTGTCATCTGTTGCAGTTTCTGTTTTACTACTGTCCATTGAGTCTTTCCCACTCTTATTCTTCAAGTACTTTAAACCTTTTTTCATCGCTGCCTTCGCAACTGTTCTGCCCTTTGTTGCTACCGCGCCCAACCTTTCCTGAACAGCGCCTTGCCAGAACAATTTTTTGTCGATGCCCAAAACGTATGTCAGGTCCTGGTAGAGACTGTCAGGTAAAGAGGTTTGGTTCCCCCCTGCGTCCATATCTTCAACATTACGCCGCGTCAAATCAGGGACAAATTGATGTGGGTCAGCAATGTTGTGATAATAGGGCTCAGCCTCGTTGTTATTGTCTAAATCAAAAATGACCACTTGGCCAATATTGGGAAGGCTTCGTGGGTTGATGAAATTGGAGGTCGGCCCTGATAGAACACCAATTAGATACGCTTGTTCAGATCCCAGCACAGTGCCTAGCCCAGGAGCCAAGGTAGGAATAAACAAAGGCGGCGGTGGGAGCAATCCCTGCCCCATCATTGCGACAGCCCCATATGATACAGCAGAAAGCTTTGACACGTTGCTGGATGTGAAGATGACTCTTCTCTCTGACATTAATGCACTAAGTAACCGCATTGTTCTGACAACTCCCAGGCACCGCAACATGGGCATAATATCATTTCTTGAAAGTCCAGCAACAGATGACGTTGATTCGCGCCAGTGTAAAAACGAGGGTGGGATGACAAACTTGACAGTATCCAAAGAACCAAAGAGACCATGACCTCGTCCCAGTTCCACCATTGGCACTGTTATAAAACGAGGCTTGGACAAAACTTGTTTGTTTGATGATCCATCATTGCTTGCTGCCTTGGCCGCCGCCACTGTTCTACATATATTTACATGCTCTCGAAATACAGAGTGCATAAACGCTTTCATTGCTTCACTTTGTTCCTGCCCGCTTTCAGCATCGATATTCTGGGATGATGATGCATTTTTCAAAGTCAATATATCCAGTGTTTTGAGCAATCCCGAATACAATTGATGTCCACCTCCTGAATTCCTCGTTAGGATGACTAAAGCTCGGACACCTCTACGTCCAACATCTCTTCGCCCCCCAGCTTGTGCGTGATCAGGCAGATACCTTCGGACGTGCCCATGAACTTCTGTTCCATTTGAAAGCTTACAACAAAATACATGATATGATGGCAACGAGTTGCTCGGTTTATCAGGGGCAGAGTTGTTGTTGTTATTATTTCCACTAACAAACATAGAAGGCACATTGGCAGACATAGATCCCGAGGTCTGATTGTTATTGGCAGATGCTGTTGGTGCAAATACTTCCTCCAAATAAGCATCGTGGCGATTGAGTCCGGCGCCTGATGGTTTACCGTCGGGAGTTTTGAAAGACTGCGCTAGGACTTGTTGCCGTTGCGCCACCTCTTTGGCATTGGCACTGTCTTCGTATTCCGGGAAGGCAAATCTGGCAATTTTGGCCATGCCTACTTTCTGCCCATCCTCTCCAAACTCGGCAGCCAACACCTCTGATGGCAGCGTGTCAATAACCCCACCACCTTCTGATGTCGAGGCAGGAGGATAAACCACTCCCACGGGAGCGGCCGACGATGATGCGCCGGGAAAAGGGATATCTAACACCGCTTCGAAGAGAGCAAACGGAAGGAGCGGATTTTCGGCTTGGAAGAGAGTTGGATCGTTCGCTGGGATTGGCTGCGCAACCATAGCAGCTGGGGGCTGTGGCGGAGGAGCATTTCCCGGCTGATGAGAGCCAGGAGGGCCGCCCGCTTGCATCATTTCGCTACAATATTGCGATCTTTGCGATGAACGTGAAAAAAAAAGAAACTGTCAAAAAAAAAATAAGAAGTGGAAAAACATTCGAGATTCGAGACGAGTGTAGGATTGATAATGTCTCATCTCCTTCTCCTGGGGTCTCCACAAAAGCCCCGCGCCGCCCAGAGCCACGAAATCGCATCGATGGACATCAAGTCAAAGCACCGTCCATTGTCCATTCATTTCACAACTTACATTGGTTTGAATCATCTGCTTTGACGAAATCGACTCAATCTGAACTTGCAGTGCAACACAATGTCCTCAACAAAGAAGCAAAAGACTGAAAATGGTCACATCGACAACGGTGGACTTTGGGAGCTCGACGAAGAAACATTGAACTCCGGTGCTTGCGGGTAAGAGCATGCTGTTCCTTTCTCAACTGTGTTATTGGTATGTACCAACTTTTGTCTCTATGCATGCATATTTCTAACTTTGTTTCGGTAAACGCCTCTACACATCGTAATCATCATCATCATTCGATAGCTTCACCGCCTCACAATTGTTCATAAAAAATCCGGCATGTGTTGCCTACACCTACGACGATGTCATCATGATGCCTGGCCACATCAGCTTTGGTCTTAACGAAGTAGATATCTCAACAAAGCTTACAAAGAAAATCGCGCTTAAAGTTCCATTCGTATCCAGTCCTATGGACACCGTCACCGAACACAACATGGCTATCTCAATGGCGCTTCAAGGGGGCATTGGAATCATCCACTCTAACTTTACAATTGAAGAACAGGCAGCTGAGGTGCGTAAAGTGAAAAGATATAAGAACGGTTTCATCACAGATCCTATCTGCCTTTCTCCCGACAATACGGTTATGGATGTAATGGAGTTGAAGGCAAAACACGGATACTCTGGTATTCCCATCACAAACAATGGTCAGATGGGTGGTAAGCTCATGGGTATTGTGTCGAACAGAGATATTACTTTTATCGATGATAGCTCCATGAAATTGAAAGAGATTATGACGCCACGCGATAAACTTGCAGTAGCGAAGGAGGGAGTAGAGTTGATCGAGGCAAATGAGATCTTGAAGGAGACTAAGAAGGGCAAACTTCCTGTCGTGAATGACAACGATGAACTTGTTGCTCTGATTGCACGCACTGATTTGCTAAAAAATATTGAGTTTTCTGAGGCAAGTAAAGATCCAGTGACCAAGCAACTCTTGGTAGGTGCTGCTATTGGAACACGTCCTGAAGATCGTGATCGAGCTGCAGCATTGGTAGCAGCTGGAGTGGATGTAATCGTTGTAGACTCCTCCCAAGGAGACTCTTTGTACCAGATTGATATTGTCAAGCATCTGAAGGCATCTCATGAAAAGTTGCAAGTGATTGCAGGAAATGTTGTTACGCCTGCCCAGGCTCTTCGTTTGATCCAGGCTGGCGCAGATGGTTTGCGTGTAGGTATGGGTATCGGGTCTATTTGCACCACACAAGAAGTTTGTGCCGTGGGACGTGCTCAGGCTTCCGCTGTGTTCCACGTAGCCAAGTTTGCTCGAAAGTATGGAGTGCCCATTTTGGCTGACGGAGGAATCAAATCCACTGGACACATTACAAAGGCTTTATCATTGGGTGCCTCTTGTGTCATGATGGGAAGTATGCTTGCAGGTACAGATGAAGCTCCTGGTGAGTATTTCTACCAAGACGGGGTTCGGCTCAAGCGCTATCGTGGAATGGGAAGTATCGAAGCAATGTCTAAGGGTAGTGACAAGCGTTATGTATGGGAGAACAACTCATCCCATTCAATCAAGGTTGCCCAGGGTGTCTCTGGAGCAGTCCAGGACAAGGGAACCATGCAGAGGTACATTCCTTACTTAACCCAGGGAGTAAGGCATGGAATGCAAGATGCAGGCATGCAGAGTCTCAACCAGGTATGGGAAGCACTTTACAATGATACTCTGAGATTTGAAATTCGCAGTCCAGCAGCTCAGAAGGAAGGAGGAGTCCATGGATTGCACAGCTACCAAAAACGCCTCTTCTAAGAAGTTGAAGAGTGAGTTCAACCACATTGGTTCTACCTTTGTATTTCTTATAGGAATAAATGAATAATAATGAGAGTCTATCCGCGAAAGTGAAGACAACTGTCCTTGATGGTTAGAATCAAAGAGATAGCAATTCTGCCATTAGGTAGCAAGTGTTGTGATGACCCATAAGATAAAGTCAATCCATACAATAATATGAGCCCTATGTAATAAACTTCGCTACACTGATCAATAAACACCATTGGCAAAAAGAATGAAAGAGATTGGGAGGTAGAAAGACAATACTCCAGCGGCAGCACCATCCAGGCAATTTTGTATTGTGCGGGATAACAACAAAAAAGTAAGGTCCACTCCGGGAATTGAACCCGGGACCTCGTCCACCCTAAAGACGAATCATACCCCTAGACCAAGTGGACTTGCTTGTCTTACGTGTCATTGTATAAATTATAAACGCATACTTGAATTTGAATCCCCGAGTTGTACTACAACATGTTACTCTCCCTCTACATTTGAATTAGTTTAGTTGAAAGTGCACGTGAGGTATTCCTCTGCATTGTATGCATATTGTTTACTATTCTTCATCTACAGCTATACAACGAAGTTCATCTATGCTTTCATTGATAGACTGCACTGTGAGTGATATTTTCCCTTCCAGAGTTTGAATGCTTTCCCTCAGCAACTTAGCTGCTCTTTCATCTGCGTCATTTCCCACTCCCAATTCGGAATTATTCAATCTCAGTCTCTCCAGATGAAGTGCTGCAGTAAAGTTCAATTTTTCACACTCGTGTTTTTGCAATTGTTCAACAACCGCAGATATATCCTTTCTTTTGTGCTGCTCTAACAATGACGACTTTGCTGCATTAATGGTATCACTCAAGACAGAAAATGATGCTGTAACTTTTGCACAAAGAGCAGGATAATCTGTGATATCTCTCGAAATCAAAATTGTCGATAAACCACTATGAGTAATAAGAGTAATAATATCAAGGCAAGAATGAGTTGTTGCACAGTATTGAGAAATCGCGATTTCAGAAATGAAACAAATCACATGATATGTATGAAGTATGCTCACTCTTCATATATTTTGTATGTCGATACCCTCTCTTGTTGCGCTCCGAATATCATTCCGAGTAGGTCGGAAATGCTCATGGATCTTACTTTTGACTTAATCTCTTCTCCTCTCTTGATGCGCGCTTGTTTCATAGCCTCGTGCTTAGCATCTTCTACTGGATCTCCTCTATTTTCAGAATCAACATTATCTGCTGCACCATTAGCACAATCACAGGTTGTAAAGTTGTCAGGATTTGTGAATTGAAGCTCTTCGGTGATGTCAATCGTTTGTCCTCTTCCCTTCAATTCGTCGGGAATAGATTTCGAGTTGGAAATTTGTTCGCCAGTTTTGGCCCGATCCGATAGAATAGACAAGGCTTCCTGGATGGCGATCCCCTTGTTTTTTGATGCTGGTGATGCTGTCGGCGGCGTCATGGTCTGTTTACCTGCAATTTATTTTTTAAGTCTGGGCAACCAGGGACACTGCGATCTCTTTCTCCAGCTCCAGT
The DNA here is from genome assembly GCA_036940005.1 of Skeletonema menzelii. Taxonomy (NCBI): domain Eukaryota; phylum Bacillariophyta; class Thalassiosirophyceae; order Thalassiosirales; family Thalassiosiraceae; genus Skeletonema; species Skeletonema menzelii. The sequence goes on from JALLBH010000079.1 coordinate 29,065, forward strand.
CTCCTTTTTACCGAGAGTACGTCATCTTTCATCTTGGCTTGCTTCCCAGTGAGCGATAGCTAGAGAAAGCATGCATTCGAATCTTATCATTCTGTGCTATTGAAGAAAAGTATATGGAGATTAGTAGTTCTGGGGGATGATTACAAACTCAATAGAGGCAGCTGACGCAAATAGATAGAAGACGGCGATTGCTAAAATGCGGCATCTAATGATTTGTGTCACAATAGTTGCCCTGAGCATTTGCCGTTGTTCGGCTTTGATGAAGTCAACTGCATTCAATCACGGAACGTTGCCATCACATTATAATCCGCAGCGAAGTGGAAGACGGATATTAGATTCAGAAACAACCTCAAGGAGTAATTACTTTCCATCTGCCAAAACGCTTTCACGTCAAAAAGTCGTATGTCAATCGTCAGTAATTATAGAACCAGTTGTTGTTGGCAGCACCTTAGTGCGTCGAGTGTTGGGCCACGGCGTAACTACGTTTATGTCAAATTGGAAAGCATATAGTGCTATACCGCTAGTTGCTGGATTCGTAGGCTGGCTGACAAATTATCTAGCTGTACAGATGATATTTTTCCCAATAAAATGGCGTGGGATACCTATTTATAAAGTGGAAGGGGAGCCACTCGGTTTATTAGGCTGGCAGGGGATTGTGCCAGCAAAGACTCTCAAAATGTCAGAGTCAATGGTGAATACAACAATAAATGAGCTCTTGACGATGGAAGAGATCATACAAAGGCTTGACCCTGACAAGGTTGCTGACATTCTTTTGCCAAAGAGTGGGCAAATTGTCCAGCCTTTTATCGACGAACTTCTCGCCGACAAACCTAAAGCACTCAAAGAATTTGCAACAAACTATGCAACAGACAAAGATGGATGGGTTCAACAGCGGCTTGCTCACAAATTCCTTCGTGACTTGACTGTCGATGTGCAAGACAACATCGGCAGTGTCTGTAATCTACGAAACTGTGTCGTAAATATGATGATGTCAGATAGATCACTTCTCGGGAAACTGTTCAAAATATCAGGAAAGGATGAACTAATTTTTCTTGTTGACAGTGGATTGTGGTTTGGATTCCTTCTCGGCATGATTCAATTGGCTGTCTCACTTTACTGGGATAATCCGTGGTCATTGAGCATTGGCGGTCTCATAGTAGGGCTGGCCACGAACTGGTTGGCACTTAAGTGGATATTTGAGCCAGTCAATCCAGTGAAAATTGGGCCAGTCGTATTGCAAGGCCTGTTTCTGAGGAGGCAAAAAGAGTAAGTGTGAAGATACCAGATGAGAGTTATGTTGTTTCTTTAGCATGCGAAACCTTTTACTCACTCCTTCACTTTTTGCCAATAGAGTATCAGCAGATTTCTCAAAATTCTTCGCAACTAAAGTGTTAACATCACGGCAACTATGGAGCTCTATGCTCACAGATCCAACCACCCTACCGGAATGGGAAAAACTGCTAGCAAATAGGTTTGCCAATTTTGCGAAAGACACTACCTTTAATTGGGTTGATCTCACTCCAAAATCTAGAAAACTAAAAGCAGCTGCTACAAAAACTTGTTCGACTTTGCTGAGTTACTTGACTGATCTTCATGACTATGTCGACGAAGCTCTTGAAATTGAACCAACCTTGCGAGCTAGAATGATGTCAATGTCTTCAACTCGGTTTGAGAGGGTCCTCCATCCTATTTTTGAGGAAGATGAACTGACTTTGATTCTTTCGGGTGGCGGTCTAGGATTTTTAGCTGGGCTGTTACAACAACTTATCTCTACAGGATCACTCGTGTTGCCTCGTGTAAGCTTTGGGGGACAAACGAAGATGATATCAACAATAGGCAGTATTATTGGACTTTATATCGTGTCCATTGCATTGAAACCAAGGAAAAACATGATATTATTCGTTGAGAGGCTGATCGAAAGGACGCGAAAGCTTAAACGGAAGACCCGCAGCTATTGGAAAAGGAAGAGAAGATTCTCGGAGTCATCTGATCTGTAACGGTAACTAGCCGAGAACTTGGTTAAATTAAGAAAGAGGAAATACCATAATATCGAATAGATCAACTCTATTGCCGTCTTCTCCTTAGCAGCTCAGGTCCCAATATCATCAAAATTGCACCCACACGTCGATCGCCATCTGCCATGGATCCATCGACACTCTCCCTTTGCTGGTATGCATCGCAACATGCCATTGTTGTCATCCATGCGCTTGCTTCTCCATCATCAACCGAACCATCAAGCTTTATCATTGCCCCAACGTACTGGTGCGCATCCATGCGTTTGAAGTGATGAGGAGATGTGAGTAGGGTAGGCGCAAAAGAGAAGAGGAAGTGAAATAGCGTCGATGGACGAACATCTTTCACCCATGTCTCCCTAAGTAATGCCTTCGCTACTTCCGCGGGTGACAGAGCCTTGTCATCTAACATATTCCAATACAAGAGTTGTCGCATAGCGCGCAGCTCTGAGTATGGTTTTCCTCCTGCGATTTGACTGAGAGATAGAGAAGTCCCCCCTTTAAACACGAGTTGTTCCAAGGAAAGTTCGAAATCAGCGAGGTCCTGTGTCAAGCGGAGTCGGCTGGTCTCCCCCAAAGGCCGAATCATAGCCGCATTAGATACGAATGAGTAGATCGAAAAGGTAGCAACTGTCGACGCTACAATACTAGCGTATTCATTTGGAAGTGGCGTGAGATATACACTGGCAATATTATCGAATAGATCCACGAGATGAATCTGTACAAACGAGCTTGCCTGAGAGCTGTCATCCCTTGAATTCTGCAGGTAAGCGCCCAAACGGTGCATTTTAGACATGACAGTAGCAACTTGAGAATTCAATACTCGAGTCAGGGGCGTTAAAATGGTATTTTTCACGAGACTCTCAATTTCTTGCAATGCAGGTAGGAGTGCAACGCGACAAGAATGTGATGCTTCTTCGTGCTGCGGCGATTGGGATGGACGGTAGGGATTCACGTATGTGTTCTCCGGAGCATTTCTCACGAAAGAGGCAAGGGAGCTCTACAGGGACAAAACAGATTAATCGAGAGAATAGGTAACATGAGCAAAAAGAGCATGGATAAACATTACTCACCATAACACTGGCCACTTTCAAGTTGTGAGTCACCGCCTCAGTTCCAGCTTCTACATCGTCATCGATTTCGCTTATGGCACGTTTGGCTAAAACACAGAATTCATGCACCATACTGACAATAGGATCACTAATCATTGTCGCCATACTAAAGTCTCCTCCGCCCTGCCTCGGGTCAGCTAGCGAAAGTTCCTCTCGAATATTTGAATCTATCTTTGCAATATCATATCTTGACGGTAAAGTTGGAAGAACCGGAATGGCAACACCGTTTTCGTCAACCGATACAGCTTCTTGGAACATAAACTCCAACGGTGTAAATAGTCGCTTTTTGCATTGTTCCAAGAAGGAACTTCGAAGTGGAGAAAACCCCATTGGTACTCCGTCAGAAACCTTCTCACCTTGCAGAGTGACCCATTCTTGCGATGTAAATACAGCTAATGCTGAAGACGATGGCAAAGATGACGCATCAGCTGTCGGGCGAGAGCCATCTGCATCGAGCGCAGTGTCATAGGTTGAACTCGGGTGAGTCCAGGCATCGGCACTTGCACCGAGGATTCCTCCCCCTGCTGCTTCATCTGCCCTACCGAATGGGTCATCAAGCGAACCATTCATTCGTACTACCGCTCCACCAAGGAACACAGAATCCTCGAGAACAGCGGACCCTCCCATTACACCTGTTGGATTCCAACCCGAACCCATAGACGACAGGCCAGTTGCCTCATCGGAGGAAGCCGACCCCATTTGCATCACATCGTGAAGTTCTGCAACCATTTCTAGAGAAGCAGAACGAACAGCTGGGTATAATGACGCAACATCACGTTCTAAGCTCCCTCCATCGTATTTTAATAATCTTTGTAATCTCCCTGCCAGTCTAAGACACAGCTGTACCCAAAATAAAGAGAACAATGAGAAATCTTGTATATTCAATTTGTCTGCCACAGTTTCAATATCTTTGTTTTCGTTTTGAGCTTGCAGCAACACCTCTTCAGCACCTGCAAAATCCTTTGGCACTGCACTTTCTGCCACAACTTCCAAGAAATTCTTTCGTGTTACAGGGTCATTCCTGGCAGCCAAAACGCGATGCAAATTCCAAACGCGAGAGGAAGCATCAGAAACCTCAGTTGCCCATTTCGAGGCTGCAGCAGTTCGTTTTTCACGCAGCTTGCGAATATACAATCGCTCATAGATGACATCTAAGTGCTTTTTGCGTTGTCGCGAGTCTTTCGCTTTTAAATCATCTTTTCCGTCTTTGGACTTGGCAGCTTCTACTTCGGCGAGTGCCATCGCTTCAGATTGAGCAGATTCTTTCATTCTTTTCACCGCAGTCGGATGAAAGAGATGATCGGATGCTTTTTCGGCAGTGATGAACGCAGATGTTACAGCTCTCCATGATGCGTCAGGTAATTCGCCCAAATGGAAATAAACCTGAAGAGTTGCTCCTAGACGCGATAGAGATGAAACTGTGGCAGAAGTAGATTGGCTTTGTAACTCGTTCATCAATCCTGCTGCTGCCTGCCTGACTGATTTTGCCACTGCCTCTGCTCCTGGACGCAACTTTTCGACAACATCAATTGTGCCCGCTTGACTCGCAGGAGATAACGATGGATGAGACAACAGATCCTCCATGACTGCTACACTCGCTGCCGCTCTTGTCAAGTCCCTCAAATCGATAACTCCCCCCTGACTAATCGATTCCAAATCCAACCCACTCCCTAACTTTCGTGCTTCAAACTGCAACCTCAAAATCATTTTCAGAGTCGCACTCAATTCTAGCACTCTAGAAAGGCGTGTTGTGGCCGACTCCATTCGGGTGACGCCTCTTTGGAGAGCAGTTTCTACCCGGTGTGCAACTGTACTAAGAACTTGAGACTGACGTTCTAGTCTGTCAGCCTTATCGCGTGTAGCAGTTAGTGTTGCCGCATCACTATTAATCTTTTGTGATGGGCTTTCCGAAGACTCACTCAACTCAAACCCATGCAAACGAAGCAATGGTCCAGCCACTTTGGCAGGAGAATCCCTCGATACACGTTGTGCCAAACTTTCAACCAATGCAAGTTTCCTATCGACTTCAGCTAGAGCTTCCGTGGCACGCTGACGATATTCGCCTGAAGATGACATCCACCCGCCATTATTAGACGAGGCAGAGCTTCCGTCATCGTGGAGGAGGGATGCCGCATAAGCGTAAGCAGCATCGTCAGTACTCTCTTCATGATTATCTCCCGAAGCTTCAGGTGACACAGAACCTCCACTGTATAAATTCAGACCGTGCTGAAGTAGTAGTGGGTCCTCCTGCAGGAGTAGGGCTAGTGCATCGGCAGCACTAGTGCCCATGGTATTGGCCGCGTCGGACGCCATGGTCTGTCTAAAATCTCAAAATGAAAATGATCGAGATTTTTTTGGATTCGAGAGTGGCCGATTCGCTCTCTATCTATCAGTTGGGACTGCACCGAAAAGATGTGTATCTTCTCTGCTTCCTCACAAGATCTGCGGGCGGGGCGGGCAGGCAGGCGGTGGCAGGCGGAGGCACCCTCTGTTACCCGTCCAACCACCTTCATTCTATATCAACTGTCAAGATCACATTCACATTGAGTACCATATATTGTTTAATGAAACTAAACATTATTTTCTACAGAAAGAGGAGGGCAAAACCTGCTCAAAGCTCGTACATGGATGTATCTACATTTCAACTACAACCCAGAATGACTTCCTCCTCCTCAACACATCGACTTTAGACACCAACCAGGCGGGCGCCAAGGTTCACTCTATCCTCCAACGTAACAACCTTTGCTGGAGCTGGTGTTGCAGGTGCAGGTGAACTCCCACCGGCCTTTTGTACTTCCATATCACCCCAACGTGACTTTCCAGCAGCTGCTGCAGCAACAACGCGTGCATTCCTTCGATCAAAAAGAGACGCACCAAAGCTCACTCTATCCTCCAATGAAGTGATTCCACTGCTCTTTGCTTTCTGCACTTCCATATCACCCCAACGTGACTTTCCAGCATCTGCAGCGGCAACAACACGTGCATTCCTTTGTTCAAAAAGAGATGATTCTGCCACAGTTGAGGACGCAACTACCACAGGTGGTTGGCTTTTGGCATTTTCGGTCGCTTTCTTTACCTCCAAACTTCCCCAGCGTGATTTTCCAGCCTCTCCTGCCGCAGCAACTTTAAGATTTCGCTTTTGGAATAGCGAAAGCTCTGCTGCAGCTGCAGGTTGGGTTTCAACAGCGTCAGATGAAGGAAGAGCCGCACCCGACGCTGCTAGAAGCTGTTCTAAACGATCCTGAAACTTTTTCTCTGCCTTCAACTCCGCTTCTTTTACTGCCAAAAGTTTCTGATTTTGTGCATTCACAATATATTCACTCATAAATTTTTGGTAACTTGCCAATTTGGCCTCTGCATCGCTTGCGGATATAATTGAGACAGGTTGCGCAGGTACCGCAGCCGGAAGGGCGGGATTTGATTTGAGTTGTTCGATTTGAGCTTTAAGTTCCTGATGGGCAGTGTTTTTGCATTTGCATTCGGTTTGGTGTGAGAGTTGTTGAGTTCACAATTCAAGTTTCGTTAAGATGAAATCGTAGCCACAACAACACTATGTAGTATACAGTTAAACTTACTGCAATTTCAGAATTCTTTTTATCCTCGACCTCCTTAATGGCACGGAGCTTCTCTTCATGGCTCTTGGCCATGTAATCGCTCAACACCTGAGCATCGTCTACCATATGGAGCCCGCCCAAGGCCCTGTCGATGCTTCCTGCTGATGGGGCGAATGCATGCGCTTCTTGAGCCGCAAGGAATGCGGTAAGGAAGAAGAGAGTCTTGGTCATGATTACTTGGGCTGGCTGTTTGTTTGGATACTCCTATCTAATGCAGCCAGTGATTGCCATAATATATAATATCTTTCTTTCCATCCTCGCAAAAGCAAAGGCCGAAGGCAAAGAACAAAGAAGGCAAAGGAAAGCAGGGAGGCTGGGGCCGGGGCGGGAGGAGGTCAGGCCATTCGGACGCTCCCATCCAAAAACCAACCATCTCGATATCCACGCCTTTGTCACCCTTGGTACAATACCATAGGTAGTTGTTGTTCCAACCTACCCACGTTGACGTTGACGCTGGCGGCGCGTGACAATCCAATCCAGTATTCATTTGGAAGGCAAAAAGAAAAATCTGTACGACACTCATCTACCAACAAGATGGGTGAAGAGAACACGTCAACACGTATCTGCATCAAGAACGTCCCTCCATCATTCGATGAGGCTAAACTCAAATCCTACCTGCAATCCGGTCAGCCATCTCTAAAGCTTACGGATTGCAAACTTCTCAAAACAAAAGATGGGCGTTCCCGAAAGATAGCTTTTGTGGGCTTTAAGACGCATGATATGGCTCAAACAGCGGTATCTTATTTCGATAGGAGTTTTGCATTAACAAGTCGTCTCGGTGTAAGCTTTGCATTTTCAAAGAAGGACGGCAATAACGACTACCGACCTTGGAGCAAACACAGTACTGGAAGCTCAAGGAACCAAAAAGAGAAAGAGAAGGAGCAACAACTACATGATGAAAAGTCAGAATTGGATAGCAATAAAGTCACACAAGAAGAATCTCAAGCACAGAGTGCAGACGAGCCAGAACATATTCGTCGGAAACGAGAAGAATTTCTATCTGCTATGGGTATAACAACTGCAAAGAATAAAAATGACAAATCTGCAGTGTCCAAGTCGAAGTTTTGGGCTAATGACGATGCTGCGCCTAGTACTGATCACGCCGACGTTGCAAGGCAGCCAGAACAACAAATCAGCAACGATGAAAATGCTGCCGCAAATGAGAGTGATGACAGCAGCAGCAGCAGCTCAGAGTCTGAGGAGGAAAAAGAAGAAGTAATGAAAAGGGAAGAGGCGAAACCCAAGTCTGATTTAGACTTCTTGCGATCCAAGCAAGTAAACGGAGACATCCTTTCAGATGATGATAGCGATGACGATGATGACAGTGGTGATAGCAGCAGTGATAGTGAATCTAGTGATGATTCAGAAGATGACGACACAAACAAAGATGCAGAGCTTAAACCACGCAAAGAAGATGTCGTTGTAACTGAGACAAAGAAAACACAAGAAAATTTACCTGATGCAAACCCCACTGCTTCAACATCTGAAAAACAAGAAATGGTCGGTGATAGATTATTTGTACGGAATTTACCATTCACTACAACAGAAGAAGAGCTTATGGAAGTATTCTCCGAGATTGGTGTTGTCTTATCAGCTCACATCCCAGTTGATGATACGAAGAAAAATAAAGGTTACGGTTTCGTTACGTTTCAGAACAAGCGTGATGCAAAGGTGGCTCTGGAGAGAATGGACGGCACAGATTTTCAAGGACGACTTATTCATATCCTTCCTGCAAAGGCATCAACTAATCAAGATGAAGCTGGCAACACGAATGCGTCATATAAAGACCAAAAGGCCCTTGCTCGTCAAAAGGAGGCAGAAAGCAATACCAAAAGTTGGCAATCAAGTATTCTCAGAGGCGATGCAGTCGTGGATAATCTTTCAGATCGCTTGAATATGTCCAAGGGTGATGTTTTAGATGTGAAAGATGGAATCAGCTCGGGTAATGCAGCTGTGAGATTGGCATTAGGTGAAACCCACATCATCGCAGAAAACCGAGAGTTTTTCTTCAAGCACGGCGTAGATGTGACTCTGACTGAAAAGGATAGCGTCAAGCGTAGCAAAACAACCATTCTCGTCAAGAATCTTCCATTTGATACGTCACTTGAAGATTTAACAAAGGTATTTCATGCAATTGGTGGGGACCCTCCGTCGCAAATATTACTTCCACCATCGAAAACAGCAGCATTGGTTGAATATGGACACGCTAATGATGCACGTCGTGCATTTCGTAGGTTGGCTTACAAAAAGTTCAAGCATATACCACTCTACCTAGAGTGGGCACCACTGAGTGAAGAATCAAGAGAGCAAAATCAAGCAACACCAGCAGCTGATGGTCATGTTGTGAAAGATGTGGTGGACAAGGACTTAAAATCTAACGTTCTTTCTACCAACGAAACAGCGGACGAATCAGTATGTCAGTCAATATACATCAAGAATCTCAATTTCCAAACAACAGAGGACCAATTGAAGAGCGCGTTTGCAAAAGCTGGGTTTCACCCTCGTAATGTCAGGATTCCTAAGAAAGCTGCCCCACTAAAGAAGAGCGGTGCATCTGGTGAACCTCTATCTATGGGTTATGGATTTGTGGAATTTAGCTCGGAGGAAGATGCGTTGAATGCCATGAAGTCGTTACAAGGAAAATTGATAGATGGGCATGCTTTGAGCATACAGCTGTCGGCTAAGAGTCTTTCATCAAAGGTAAATGCGTCAGCAGAGGGCAAGTCTTCGTCCAAAAACACAAAGATTATGGTCCGCAATGTGCCATTTGAGGCGACACGAACCGAGCTTCTTAAACTGTTTGGTGCCTTTGGACAGCTAAAAAAGGTTCGCCTTCCGAAGAAGATCGATGGAACTCATCGAGGGTTTGCCTTTTGTGAGTTCTTGACAAACAAAGAAGCGAAGAACGCAATGACAACGCTGTCGGGGACGCATTTGTATGGAAGGCATTTAGTTTTGGAATGGGCTACGCCAGATGGTGATGACAAAATGAATGTAAACGAGGCTAGAGAGAAGGCGAAGAGAGATGCTATGAAAGCTGGACTAGACGGTGGTGCCGATAAAAAGAAGGGAAGGCATACAAAGTTTTGAGTTTAATAAAAAAGAACAGTTTGCTCATAGCCAAAATAGAAGGAGTCTGCTCAGGTTGTAGTGTGTGGTTTATGAAGTTTGATGCTGTTGCTTGGCTGCCGCTCGTCTCTTAGCCAAGCCATAACTATCTCGCGTCGTGTTAAATATTGTCAAATCGTCAATTGAACTCAAGGGTGGATTAAACTCTGCTCCTCCCTCTCTATTACCCCTTCCTGAAAACCCATTGCAATCAACTAATCCTTTCTTTGGCTCCGTCCCTATTCCAAATGAATCATGGAGAACTTCGCATAGATAAGGTTGACTGCCTGAGACAGCTTGCTGGCGCCCTCTCGTGGAGATGTTAGAATGATAGTTGTATGTATTTGGTTGGGAATTCATCAGTGGTGATGTAGTAGCACCCGACGAACTCTTGTCAACAACCTCAAGAGTTTGTGACTCCGATTTATCGGATGGTTGTTTAGTCGCTACTCCAGCCTTAATATTCCGAATCTGCTGCTGTTGTTGATGCCATCTTCTCCTTTGCCCTGCGGTTAATCTTCCTGAGGTACTCATTGCAGTAGATGTCATGGTCAGTGCCGACATTTTTGATGTTGTTGAGTGTACGCTTTCGTCATCCCCTGGAGTTTGGCTGTAACCCAACCTAGCATTACTTATTGCAGAAGAAGTCATAGAATTACTTCTTAAAGCCAATGAATCAAGAATCGCTCCATATTCCTTTTCTTCCATACAATTTCCAGACGTGCTGCTGCTGCTTAGTGCCCCCAATAGCAGTGGTACATGACGTTGCGTATCGGTTGCTTTAACTGATTTACCCACATTGACACCCACTGACGCCAAATCCAACCAAAGATCTGATGGCACAGCCTCACCATCATCAGTGTTTGCATCACGAATAAGAGCTTCTTTCACAGCAGCATTAGCGGCTGTGCGAGTAGCATCACTTGCCGACGATGACGATGAAGTCTTTTGAGTGGAAAGATCCGCCTTGACCTCGTCAATTTTCATTTGAATGCCCTGTAATGCTTCTTCATATGTCCCTGGCGAGAATACAGTACAAATTGCATCATCTACATGATAACCGTCTCCCTTATTGCCATTGCTTAATTTTGACTCCTTAAGATCATTCAATTTACGAATCCACTCACGACATCGCTGAGCTCGCTTCTCGAGAAGGTGAACTCTCCGGTGTTGCTGATCAGCTGTTTGGACTAGAGAGTCCATCGCCGCGTCGAACGAGGTAGCCGCCGCATGGAGAGATGAGAGGGCGGCGTGCGTTGAATGGATCCGATCATAATCGTCCGCTGGGACTGGGATGGGAGTGAGCATCTCTTGTGCTAAGTACTTATGGTATGGCCAAGGGTAAATAAATGGTAGGCAGTATCTAGTCATTAGAAGGTGCCAATAAAGCAGTGCCATTTTTGTGCCGATTATGGATTCTGGATTTCGTCATTTTGCATCTCTCTTTTACCATCAAAATGTCGATTTCGATTTCATTGCAGATTGCAGCGCATTCACGCCAGCCAACGGCTCAAAAAATAGTGCCATCAATTGCATGGTAATTGTACCAATCTTGTTCGATACCTAACAAAATTCACAATAGAACAATAGCATGGGTCGACAGTCACCGGAGCCGCTGGTCAGGCGCTTCACGCATCGTCATGAGCAGCAGCAAAATGAAACAGCGACAACAAGCCAACAATCTCAAAAAACATCAGCCACTGAACGCAAACCAGAGTCACGTGCCATCGAGGCTCTGAAACAACTATTTTGTGGAGGAGCGGCAGGATCGGTGGCTAAAACTGTCACTGCTCCACTCAGTCGCTTGACTATTCTATATCAGGTGCATCCCATGGTCACGACGAAAGAACACAGACCAAAATTCAGCATGACAATTCGGGGAGGAATTGCCAAAATTGTGGAAAGAGGAGGCGTATTAAGTTTGTGGAAAGGCAACGGCACATCCGTGCTTCATCGCTTTCCTTTCTCAGCTATCAATTTCTATGTCTACGAAGGTGTAATGGATCTTTTAAATGGGCCGCAAAGATTATCAGATGACGATGAAGATGATATAACGAACGATAAAGAAGTTTCTACTTTTTCTAGACTCTTTGCCGGTGCTGCTGCTGGAACAACGGCATGTGTCGCATGCTATCCTTTAGATTTGGTCAGAACAAGACTGACGACTCAGTTAGAGAGCAAGGAAAACTATAGGGGGATTTCAGATGCATTTGTGAAAATCGTTAGAAATGAGGGATTCCTCGGGCTGTATGCTGGGCTTGCACCAACATTAATGGTGGCAGTTCCGAACTTTTCAATATCGTGGATGGTCTATGGTTCATTAAAGGAATACGCGTTAGAAGATGAACTATTCTACAATTTGAGAAAAGTTGATGCTGATACTGGAGAAGAGAAATTGGGATTTCAATTGACGTTAATGTGTGGGGCAGCAAGTGGTACTCTGTCAACATGGGTCACTTTTCCTTTTGATACAGTGAGGAGACGAATGCAAATCCAGGGCCAGCATTTTGCTCCAGAAGAGAGAATCAGTGCTACACAAATGATTCGATCCCTGCTGAAGAAAGATGGAATCAAAGGTTTCTATAGAGGTATCACGCCCGAGGTAATGAAAGTCATACCAATGGTTGGGACAATGTTTACTGTGTACGAATTTTTGAAAGATAAACTATTGGCAACCAATTATTAGATCATTCAAAATATCACGTTTCTTATCATATCAATAAAGTGGCATTACGTTAAAATCAAATGATTGCTCTTGGGTCTCGTCCAGTAAGCCAGCAATAATTACGTTTGAACAGCAAGTTTCATCAGATGCTCCATAAAAACACGAAGCGAGACGTCGTCTGTAAACACCTGGGCTCCACCTCCTCCTTCACTATTATGTGTCTGACTAGGATTCAATTTGGCCATCAAGAAACGTGCTTCACTCTTGTGTTGATCGCAGACAATATATCTTGGCACTGGAAAGCGATTGTCCATGATAGTTTGTGCATCAGCTTGTGGTGCCTCTAACAAGTCACGGAATGCAGCGTGTTCTTCTTGTTCATGATAACGTTGTTCGCGCCAAGCTGCACAGGTCTCACCATGAAACACGACAACGTGGAAGAATGTATCCAGTAGTAGAATGGTATCAGGACGCACAGACTGAGAGTCGAGAAGCGCTGGTTGAGGAGGTCCATTGAACGAATACGATAGGAGCGTAGGTTGGATCATAACTAACGAGTTGGTTGTATTCTCTCTGTTCAGAATGTAGCGATAGTAGGCAGCTTCGTCGGGACTTGAGTTGAATAATTGAAGAAACTGTGACCGACGCAGATGGAATACAAATTGTGGAAACAAACTGAATTCTGGTATGAGACGGAAAGAGTTTGGATCATCTGGGACGTAGTCAGCAAACTTGGAACAAAGTCGAATCAGGCTCCTGTCAACCCAGCGTAGAACGTCAGCAACATCTTCCGACCCAGTCCTGTTCACAGCAACACGAGCAAGGAGAACTGCGGCTGCTTCTTGATCAAAACTCATCTTGACGGGACTAGGTTGTTCCATATTACCATTGTACCCATTGACTCCTGGTTGAGGCGGAGCGCGTTTGTCATCTTCGCCGGGAGGAGGGTTGTACCATGGTCCACACAGTGTAGTTGTACGAAGACGAGTTCGACCGTTGGCGTGCTGATATTTCGTCAAAAACTGGATAAAGCGGCGTTTCCCCTCTGGCAGTGGTGACGTCTAAAAAATTCAGAGTGAAAAATAAAGTAAGCAATCACATACAGAATGGAACATAAATGAAAGTGTAGGATTGCGAGAGAAACAAAACTTACCCCTGGGTTTGTAATGTCAAAGTAAATTGCAACTGTGGTTCCTGGGTCAATGCCACCTAGACTCCAAGCATTCGTTCCGCCTTTTCCGACTTCCAAATCACTAACATTAGGGCTCTTCTTCCCCAAACTAGTAACCGGTCCAATCGCTCCACTGACCTTGAACTCCCTAGAAGTAAGAACCTCCAAGGTGGCCCCGAATGCCATTTGCATTTTCCCTCCATCCTCAGGAACATCCGGTTCAAAGGTCCTAAACACTCGACGCAAACTTTCCTTGAAGACGGATTGACCAAATGAGTCACCCAAGACCATTTGTCCACCAGTAGCTTCAACCAATTCAGCCATCTCAAGCATTCCAACTTGATCCAACGAGCAAGCAAAGACATCGACTACGTGAGATGACGTCGCACTCGCATTGGCGGCCGCTTGTGTCGAACTCCCCTTCTTCCCGGCAGCAGGGTGGTTTCTCTTTGCCAAACTAGCATAGAACTCACATGCAGGTTTGTGCAAAGGTTCTGCGTTACGTGAAATATCAGCGTGAGAACGCATGTCCTCCGTTTTGAGACGATTCACAATTGCACCGGGTCCAGATGTGCATGGCCCACCAACAAACATCATTAAACGTGCACCGCTACGTGGCAATGCCAAGTCAAGAAGGCTCGTTGCGACACTCATGGCAGAGCCGGTGCATCGCGCCACTCTCTTATCCGAAGGCACTGGCCAGGGGTCTTTGCGCAAGTCTTCCAAAATAGACTCAACTGTCATGCTGCATTCCGAAACAGGCAAAAGGAAACGACGCAATACCTGCTGCCCTGGTGATTCATATGTTTGTTGCTGAGGAGGCATGCCATTTGGTTGCTGTTGCCCTGGAGGAGCAGGGGGAGGGGGTGCTCCTCCTCCTCCCCTGCCCCCAGCCACTGGAGCACACCCTAACAACTGACTAACCTTGGCAGTTCCATACTCCTTGTTACCTCTAATGACATACGACTTTGGAAGTCCCGAGAATCCGATCTCATGGACCTGAACATTCGTACCGAAGGTGATCAAACCAACCAAACTATCCTCTGGCAGCAAGTTCAAGATTTGTTGAATAGAATCAGCCAACTCAGCCAACTCTTCGACTGGAGCGCAAGTGTCAATGCAAAACACAAACGCAGGTGGTCCGGCAGGTGGGACAGAAGGCAGTTCATATTCACATGTGGCGAATTGAGGAATGAGCTCAGCGGGTAAATTGTTCTCACTGATATTTTCTGCATAATGAGGAGGAAAATGGTTCCTTGTAAGACAAAAGGGACAGACCCACAGTTTGGTGCGAAAATCGACCTGACAGTATGGATTTAACACCGCGTGGCAAGTAGCGGTGCTGCATCGGATGGGATCATATTGGAGTGCCGTTGGGGGAGCACAGGCAGGTGGCAATTTCTTTAGCGGCGTGTAGAGCGCTCCAATTGGGGCAACACATCGAGTTGCTTCAAGGCGAGAAGATGGCCAAACGTGGAAGGAGAGGCGGGCGCCTGCTGTTTCTTCTGTGTAGGAACAGTCCCAGTGCTCTTGTTGCATTTTTTCAGTGGAATAAGGATGCTAGATGATTCTATCTATGTACCGTTGACCGTCCTCCTTTCTTTCCAATTACGACAGTAATGAAATGGCGAGCCGGCAGTTAGTTGGTGCAGGATGGGGGTGTTCTATCTATGTAACGTTAACCGTCCTCCTTTCATTCCAATTACAACATACAGTAATGAAATGGCGAGTGGCGATAGCCGCAGTCGGGCTGGTTTTTGCAAAAAAGGCATTGGATATTTTGCGCGCGGTTTACGGTTTATGCGGATCTGAGTTGGTACGTAGATATCAGATACTGAGTGAAAGTACTGGTAGCTTCCGAACGAGCATCGCACTGTCTAAAATTATTGCTTTTAGTGAGTGTTAACAATGTAGATGAATTAAATAGGTATTACATTGACAATAAATCATCATCTGCTCATCCTTTTCCTCAGTAGACTTTGGCCTTGCCTCCATTCTTCGCAGATCCGTTTTGTTCTGCCTTAACAGATTTCACAGATGATTCTTTGTTGCTAGTTTTCTTCAACGCTGGCTTGTTTTTCCGGAAGAATAGACGAAGCGGACAGAAGAACCAAATAATGCGGAAGATCGTCGATCGGAACAGCACCACCACAAGAACTAAGTATGCATAAAATAAACTGTCAAGCGCCCATTGACCATCATCTGCAGCCCGCATTAGTTGGGTCGACATGTACTTTGGTAACTTGTCGAATAAGTTCTTCTTTTGCGCAAATCCAATGAAAGATGATGCCAAACTCTCTAAGCGTGGGGCGATCCCTTCACGAGCCTTCGTCACTTTTTTCCTTGTTTCATTGTCAATTGTCTTGACAATAGGTGACACGTGTTCAGTGCATTGGTCAATCAAAGGAACGGCCCTTTGATTCCAGACGGGGTATACATGTTCATCCAACACTGGGACAATCTTTGCATTGATAGTTGCGGCTAAATGCTCGTTGTATAGAACGAGTGCCTTGGATGAAAGCTCATTGTATGCTTCCAGAGCAATTTCACAAGCCTCGCCCATCGCCTTTTCGACCTTTGGAATGAGCTCTTCTTCAATGAATAGCACAACGTTCGCGCTTTTCTCCTGCACAAATTGAACTTGTCCGTTGACTCCGTCATTGAGCAGTTTCTGGGTACCAGCAAGTGCGTTAATAACCAATCTCCTGCTATCTTCTCTGATCAATGTAGTATTACAATACCCTTGAGAGTTGTGTGTATCTTTCCAAAAAGTAACTTCATTTTGAAGACTGCTGCTTTCCGTTGTGAGTTCTGCGATGCTAGAACTCAGTTTTATCTCTTTTTCCTGAGCTTCTTTGAGAGCCTCATCAAACATCCTGGACGTTTCTTTGTGTTTTGCTGCTGCTGAAGCAACTGCAGCGTCAGCAGAGTCACTGATTTCCTGTATCATTCGAGCTGATTCTTTCTTAATCGTTGCAATTTGTGACTTAGCAGCTTCATTGACTTCAGCCATTTGACGCTCGTGGGCAACTTCTTTTTCAGTTAATTCTTGCCGGAGAGCTTTAATTTCTGATTCAGCATCAGCTGTGACTTTGGCCAATTTACGTTCATGGGCTTCGTCTTTCTTAGCTGTCTCTTTCCGAAGAGCCTCCATGTCCTCTTGGTGCAGCTTCAAAAATTTCACCTTGACTTCCTCTGATTCTACTCTAATCCTTTTGATTTCTTCCTCGCTCTCTTGTTCCATCCTTTCGATCTTTACAGCGGTCGAATTTTTAAGAGCGCTCATGTTCAATTTCATCCTTTCCAATTCTTCCGCTGCGGCATCATTGGCTGCTTTGATACGTTCATCTGCTTCCTTAGCAGCTGCATCCAATTTCGATTGGGTAATTTGTTCCAAATCACTAAATGCTTCTTCAGCTGCGGCGATACGATCATCGGCATCTTTGAGTCTCTTACTCAGTTCATCAATTCTGTCAGAAAGCAGAGCAGCAGCCTTAACGACTGCAGCCTTCTCGGCGATAATTTCCGCCTTCTCTTCGTTTGCAACAACCAGCGACTTGGCCATAATTTCATCACACGTCACTACCTCCGCCTTTTTTGGTCCATGTCCAGGCTCATAACTTGTGATGGTTCCGGTAGCCGCATCATTCATGGCATTCACAAGCTTCCTTGCATCTTCAATGGCGGCATCCCTGTCGGCATCAGCGTTCTTTGCCCCAAATTTACTTAAGTCGATAGCACTCAGAGGTTGAGAACCGTAGATTGCCGCCACAAGGAGTGCGCGAGAAATACGTCCTGGCTGCAACATGATGATACAAAAATTCTCTTAATCAAAATTTAAAGGGTGGTGGTAGCGAGATACTATGATAGCAGAGGGCGTGACGGTTGGTTCTATTGAGGGCTGTAATGGTAGGTTGTTATTCATGCAATGATGCAAGCAAAGCTTTGGCGTTGGCGAGAGGTGGAGGTAGCGTGGTAGGTGTTCCATCTCTAGAGAGGTGTATCTAGGTGGCTCTGACAAAAATTACTATCGCTCATGGCTCGCTCTCTAGAGCTGCCGCTTTTCTTTTTTCTTCTATTGTACTTCGGCGTACCGGCGGGACCGACGGCCGGGCGGGCCGCCGCGCGGAGGACTGCAAATTTGTTCGTGTCTCATCAGTAGGTACGTAGATAATGGCACTCTGCCTCAAAGGAATACAACATACAATAAGTATTGTACTCTCGGTAACACCATCGCTGGTCACAGTGCAGTTGAAGAGTAGTACTTAGCAATCAAGCTGGAGCCTGGAGCGCGTGACTCTACAAATTCCACCACACTCTTTGCAAAATGCCGCCGTCAACATCTTCGACGCCCATATCAATCCCCACGTCATCTCCAATTGCTATCCGCCGCCGCGATTCCTCCTCTGATGACGATGATGACAGTGATAGCATTGGAGGAGGGCAGCACCGCACAGCGCTCAACGAATCAGATTCAATAGCAGAATTACAAGTTGGCTCATTGCCAATGCATCTGCGGCGGACGGGGAGAGGTACAAATTCAAACAGTAGAACCATGAGACAGTACCATAGAAATAATAGCTCGGATCAACTGCATCAGTTCATGGGCGCAATGTCGCTTCCGCCACCAAGAGCTCCCTTTATCTCGGCTCGACAGGATATAGACAGCAAACTGTCAAGGTAAGTTTGGGACAATTATATCGAACATATGTTGTGCTTGTTGCTATAAAATGGAAGTTACTCATACATTGAATTATTTCGATGCCCCTCTATATTATTATCTACCAGCATGCCTGAAATATCGCTTCCAGAGAGTGCAGCATCTACTGATCCTGATTTATCTTCGTCTCTACCTTTCGGCTCACTGCGTGAGTCACAGTTCACTCATCCTCATTTGGATCGTTGGCAACAAAGAAGTAATGATAGCAGCAGTAATCAACTCACAACAACAAAATTTCAACCACAAAGTCTTCCCGTAT
Source organism: Skeletonema menzelii (assembly GCA_036940005.1). Lineage (NCBI taxonomy): Eukaryota > Bacillariophyta > Thalassiosirophyceae > Thalassiosirales > Thalassiosiraceae > Skeletonema > Skeletonema menzelii. The sequence goes on from JALLBH010000079.1 coordinate 47,726, forward strand.
ATGCTTCCACAGGGTCGGGTGGTATTGGATCATTTTTCCCTGAATCTAATGATGTTACTCTGCCAGAAAGAGACAGAAATATGCTTAACGAATCATCAGGTATAGGAGGCTTGTTGGAAGGATCTCGAGATGGTGACAACAACAATTACTACTCACGTGACATTGCAGGGATGACAAATCAATATAACCAACTTGCATTAGATGGCTCTGGCATACCCCATGATGGTGCTCAAGGAAACGTCACTTTCGATGACGGAAGACCCAATGGCACAAACGATGATGGGAACCTAAGCCGGTCTTTGACAGCATTAGATATGCTGAAACGCATTAGACAGACAGCACCATTAGCACCGCCTTCGCAATTAGAACGTCCTGAAGCAAATGTAGAATCTCGGTCCAACTCCAACTTGACAGGACTGATGGAACAACAACAACAACAACAAAATCAGTACAATGCAGCTCAATCACTAGTGGATGGCAACGAACAGCACTATGATCATCACGCTGATCCGGACATGTTCGAGGCATTTGACTTTGAGCTAGATGGGTAGACAGAATTTAGGATAATTTTTGCGTTGCAAGTAAGTCTTAATATTTCCAATCCTATGTTAAAAGACTTATGCCAGTCAAGCGCTCGTTCATTCTGTTATAAGGACACATCTGCAAACTGTTCAGTAGGGATCTCATCTTCTGCTGGAACAGCATTATTTGGTGTTTGATTTGAGAAGCTTTTCAACATAGGTGGGGGTGGGAGAGAAGATGTGCCCCCTGCTTTTGACGGTGCTGATAAAGGTTTGGTTGTATTGTTGCTACCAAAGACTGGTGGTGGAGGCAATCCACCGAACGCTTTGGGGGCATTGCTTTCGGAAGGAACACCAAAAAATGAGGATGCGTCCTCGGTCACAGGAGTCTGTTCATTCTGAGGAGCCGAAACCGTTAATTCTGGTGGAATGACAGCATTGTTCGCACTTTGCTGCTGTTTCAAGTCGACAGCATTGCTTTCGGAAGGAGGAGGGGAGGAAAAGACATCTATTGTATTGTTTGTTTCGTTAGCACTGCCAATAGCGGGGGGAGGGGAAGCAAACAAATCTGCAGTATTTTTTGTTTCAGCAGTGTTGCTTTCGGCAGGAGGAGGAGGAAAGGAAAACACATCTGACGCATTGTTAGTAGACGCAGTTTCCCCGGTTGAAGGGAACATTGCCTTCTTGTCTTCTGCATGGGGCGTTGCAAACATCGAAGCAGCACCCAATGCAGCATCTGCGTTTCCATCTGTAGTTGCGATGGTTTGCGGCTGGGCGTGCTGATATCCTGAAGTTGAATGCTGATTCTGAATATTTGTTTGTTGACTTGTGCCCACATAGGAGGGAGCCACGTTAGGAGATGGTGCGGATACATTGGATTGAGCATAATTTTGAGTTTGGTTCTCTCCAGACCATTGCTGTGTTTGCACAGCAGGTGCTGCATATTGATTTGAAGTATAAACATGCATATTTTGCATTTGTTGCTCCCCAGACCATTGTTGTGTCGGCCCAGCAGTTGCTACAGCTGTGTTTTGTTGCATGGCACCAGGGTTGAACGTGGAATACGAAGTTGCGGGTGGTCGTTCCATTTGTGGTGAAAAGCCTTGTCCTCCCAAAGAGGGCGGAGCTGAAACCGAATCCGAAACAGCACAGTAAGCTGGGTATCTAGCGCGTCCGCCTCCTCCAATGTATCCCATTGTACGCACATTTCCTGCTCCCATGGCTGAGTAAGGGTTTGTGCCCCCGCTATGAGGCGGAGGACTGGCCATACCGTTCGCAGATGTTGGCGGTGGAGGAACTGCCGCCTTTCGACTCGTTTCAAAAGTGTTCTCCACGTGACCATATTTTGCTTGCAATTCTTTATCATTGCTTGATGTATGGAATCCGTCAGGTTTGTACAACTTGCGCCCAGAAGAAGCATAAGACGATTCGTTTAAGACAAATGCAGAGTTTGAATTGCCTCCTCTGAGTGCGTACTCAGAGGCGGAAGAAGCACTCGCTGTAGAATTGTTAGATTTAGGAGGCTGCTCTGCTGATGTCACATGATTTGCTGAATAATGCGAGGTTTGCTGATGTAGCTGTTGAGGCGCTTGGTTCGAATTCTCAACTGGAGGTTGATTTGGAAGTTGAGGCGGTTGATTTGGAGTTTGAATTGGAGCTTGTTCTGGGAACGATGTTGTTTGATTATCCTGCTGCGGTAGAACATCAACAGTATTGTTGCTAGGAGGAGGGATATCAGGCTGAGAAATGTTGTTGTGACCTGGCATTGGAGATGACATTGGTTGCATCATGGCAGGGCAAGCCGCAGCTGCATTATAATTATTTGCAACAGGCGGTTGGGGAGATAAATTGGAATTCATCCCACGAACAGGAGGAGGTTGCATCAACGCTGTGGAAGGATCATTATTTTTCATCATAGATGGCTGCGGCGGGGCGCCCCCAGGAGTTCCAATTACGGGAGGTGGAGCTAAATTATTGTAATTCACTTTCATGCCTCCCAAGTCAATTCCTGGCATGAGGCCTGCTCCTCCATTATCCAGACATTCCTGAGTTTCCTTTTGCAGCTGCTTTGGCAAAAGGTATCCCCTCACCGCTTGAGAAGATCCCACGTCATACGGTGTTTGTGCAGTGGCATCTTTCATCACCACGCTGGCACCGAGTTCTTCTACCAGCACTTTCACGGTTGCCAGAGCACTCTGCGCCGACATTGAGCTACTTGCCGCAGCATGATGCAGTGCCGTCCAGCCATTGTAATCAGCAATATCTACGCGCACCCCTCGGCCGATCAATTGTCGCATTATGTTAACTATTCCGTGGGATGCAGCGGCGTGCAGGGCATTCATGCCCTTTTGATTCAACGAGCTATACGGATCCAGCGGTTCGTGTGGGTCATTCAGGATTGAGAGGGCGACGTCCTCTTGATGCGACGCCACCGCGGCAAGATAGCGATGAGCTGGTGTGGACGGGGGAGGAGCAAGCGTCTCGGACAGCTTCTCCAGCTGTTTGTTGGCCCATTGGAACATCATTTTTCAACAAAGGAGAGGAGTGCTACACTTCTTATGGTGTACGATAGTTTGTAGTTAGCGCAGCCGCTATCTACAGAGCAATGCGCTATCTAAAAGAGTCGGAAGAGTTGGGGGTTGGGGCGGGTGACAGGTGACGCGTGTCACAGCTACTTGTTGACTTGGCACAAAAACGGGAGATGGATTTTTGAACACACGAAAGGTTTCCACATCATGATGTATTGACTTGCTCTCTAGACATAGAAGACAGTTGACGAAAATTGAATTTAACTTTAGCTCAATAGCTGCCCGTTGTTATCCCAGACATAGATCCGTGGTTTCCCTTTTACTGAAGTTTGTATTTACTTCCAGAAGAAGTGGTAACAATGTCGCCTGATTTAGCTCCTTTCTTCACAGGTGATGTTGTGATCTTGGTTCCATTACGGAAGTTCTTGGAGTTGCTGATAGTTCCGGTAATAGATCCGTCGGCATTTTGCTTGAAGTTACTGACAACTGGGACATCGCTGGCTACAGCCGGCTTCTTCGCTCCTCCAAATGAGAAAGCAGGTGACTTCGCAGCCGGCTTGGGCTTAACAACAGCTTTAGGTGCTGCGGGAGCTGGTGCTGCCGGCTTGGGACTTGATCCAAAGAGAGAGAAGGTGGGGCTCTTTTGCGCTGGTTTGGCTGGTGGTGCTGCTTCGACTTTCGGTGCCACTTTTTTTGGGGCTCCCCCGAAAGAAAATCCACCAGACTTCTTCACAGGCGTTGGTGCAGGAGAGTCAGCAGGCTCTACTTTCTTCGCAGGTTGTGATCCAAATAAGCTGAATGTTGGTGACTTCTGAGCAGCCTTCTTTGGGGGAGGGCTTGTCTTCGCAATTGAGATGGTACCAGGTCCAGATTTACCAATAGATTGAGTTCCCTGAGGCTTGACGGGAGCCTTCTTCTGTGCAAACATGGGCATGCCGCCAACACCAACAGCCTTCTTCGAAACACTCTTCTTCACTACAGGAGTCTTGGCCGGGGTGCTGGTGACGGGTGTTGCTGGCTTCGCTGGGGCGGAACCACCAAATAGACTGAAAGTACCAGATCCACGAGGTGCTGGGGCAGGTGTAGAAGGTACGGCTGGGGGTGCCTCAGGAGCAGGCTTTGGCGCACTGGCACCAAAGAAACCACCGAAAGCGGGGGGGCTACTTTTCTTGGGCGCAGGGGTGGGCTTCGGTGTTTCGACGACAGCCTTCTTTGTTTCAGTGGCTCCTCTGAACAAACTGAATGTGCCACTGCCCTTCGCTGCCGGAGGCTTGGCCACAGGAGCTGGAGCAGGTGTTGTGGGGACTATCTTCTTAGGTGCTGCGTCTCCGAAGGAAAATAGACCGCCAGCAGCAGCCTTGGGGCTAGGTGCGGGCTTGGGTGCGGGTACTGGGGTTGGCGCCTTTGGTGTTACTGGGGCCTTAGGTGCTGCGGGTGTAGATGAACCGCCGAAGAAATTGAATGAAGCCTGCTTGGGCTTTTCTGCCGGCACTGGTACAGGGACGGGGGCAGAAGGAGCCTTGGCGGCTGGAGTGTCAGGTTTGGATCCGAAAAATGAGTTAAGCGCTTCAGTCATGGCATTGGGTGCCATGTCGATGTCATCAACTTTCTCCGCATTAACCTTGGGTGCAACAGGAGCTGCCTTTGATTCAACGGGAGCTTCCTTAGGCTTCGTCGGAGCTGGTTGCTGAAAGAAAGCAAATGGTGCTGCCTCCTTCTTCGCAACAGGCTCTTTCTTTGCAACTGGGGCAACGGGCTCTTTCTTTGCGACCGGTGCAGCGGGCTCTTTCTTCTCAGCGGGTTTGGGTTGTTGGAAAAACGCGAATGGGGACACTTTGGATTCAACCTTCTTCGGTGGATCCACCTTAGGTGGTTCAACCTTAGGAGCAGCAACCTTTGTTGGCTCAACCTTTTCCACTTTACTCTCAACGGGCTTAGATTTGTCTGTTGATGAAGCACCTCCCAAAAACGATGCAAAAATATTTCCTGCTTTCACGGATTCTGCTTTGGCCACTGGCTCTTCTTTCTCTGGCTCGCTCGCAACTGGTTGTACTGGTGTCTCTGCAACAGGTTTGCTTGATCTGGGCTTCCTGTTAACAAGAGCATCGTTGGTTACCTGAAAGTTAGGAGGGGGTGGTACTTGAGCCGGTCTGTTGGCTGCAAGCTGTCGTTGCTTTTCCAACGCTTCCTTCGCCTTCAGACGTTCCATCTCAGCAGCAGCTTCGTCGCGCATGCGACGTGCGGCAACCTGAGCAGCTTCCTTCTCCGCTGCCTCCCTAGCAAGTTTGATTGCCTCTTCCTCCAACGACAAAACTGGTTCAACTGGTTCCGGTTTAGGTGCAGCCTTGGGAGGTGCAGCCTTCTTTGGTGCCTCCTTTTTAGGTGCCTCAGCCTTAACTTCCTTTTTTGGTGCCTCCTTTTTAGGTGCCTCAGCCTTAACTTCCTTCTTCGGAGCAGGCTCAGCAGTAGTCATCATGCCCTTGCTGGCAACCATTGCAGATGTCTCCTCCAAATACTTTGCCTTGAATGCATCAAACGCACCCTCAGATCCAGCAGCTTCGTATGCCAACCTAGCCGCGGCGTCATAATCAACAGAATCGATAGATGTTTTAGGAGCCTCAGTCACCTCAACATCAACTTCAATTTCGGCAACGGGTTCAGGTGCAACGGGTTCAGGCGCAACGGGAGCAGCTGCGCTAGTAAGTTGGCGGTACTCTTCCTCAGTGCAATCCGCATACTTATTGAGAACCATCTCCCTACCATTCTCCTGAGCGTACTCCTCCATGGCAAGAAAGTTGGATGAAAATGTGGAAAATCTAGATTCATCTGCTGTCTTTCCATATTCTTTGCACCAATCCAAATAGGCAGAGCGAACTCGTGCCTCACGAACATCAGAAGTATCAATCTCACCTCCGTCTGTATCGATACCTGCCATGGCATCAAGAGCTTGCTCGAGCTCTTCAACACTGTCCATACCTAATTGCTCAGCGAGTTTCTGCAGAGTCGGACAAAGAAATTATTAATCGACATTAATCAAAAATATTCAAGTGACTTTTTTGTTTCGTGTTCAACTTACCTGTTCCTCTTCGGCGAGTGCATCGGCAGCTTCCGCGAGAGCGTTGCTGGCATCACTCTGAGCAATTGATGCTTCCATAGCGGTTTCAAGAGCTCCCTTCTGTGGTGCTTCCTCCTCCTCAGTAGATCCGCCAGATTTCATCCTCATGTACTCCTCCTCTGTCATATCACCGAACTCATTGAGCTCCAAATCCTTGGGACGATCTTTTTCTTCGTCACGTGCTTTCTTGGCCGCAGATACATTCGCGACAGTCAAAGCCTCATAGTTGGCCTTGAATGTAGCAAATTTTGCATCACTGGCTTCTTTTCCGTATTTCTCACACCAGCCACTGTAGGCAAGTTTGGCCGCAGCGTCGTAATCAACTGAAACATCCACATTAACATCCGATGGTGCAACCATGGAAAAACGAGCAACACCAGTTCTTCCAACGGGAGCGAGACTGATAGGGGCAAATGCATCGGCATTCCTCGCGGCGAGGGCGAGAAGCGCCGGTAGAACGTAGTGCCTATTGATCATCATCTTGGTGGTACTTTGTTCAGACACCCTACCGAGGTGAATTGAAGTTTGCTACACAAGGATCGATGGGTAGGAAAAGGATTCGACGGCGCTCATCACATCTTGACCTCAACGTGGAGTGGCTGACGTAGGTGAGCTCTCCTTCTGTAACAATTGAAATAAACACGTTCTGGCCTTGAGGTTATCATCTGTTATCATACGTTGTAAATTAGACAATTATGTTTCGGGGGCTGTTTGACGGGGATTTGTGTTAGCAGAGGGTGGTTCCAATGAGTTCCGATGTATTTTTTGCGGGCAGATGATGTGATCACAGAAACAGATTTATTATTTGTTACGAAACGAAAGTATGCAAAGCATAATGTCCTTATTGTTACACGTTACGTCACGGTTAAAAAAATGCTTTGTTGGTACGAGCTTGAGTTCTTGTCCAAAGACTGAAACAAGAGGTATCTATTGTATTACCCCTCCTCAATCAAAAGCCTCATATTCTAGAAGCTAATTTATTTCACGATTATATAGTTATTCAAGATACATTCATTTCAAACATAAACAACAGGGATGTACCTTAAACCCCTCATTTACATCCATAGCCTCACTGCACTGCGGGAACTGTTTGTCTAGCTGCTACATTATCATAATCAAATGATGCATCTTTATCTTCTTGGCCAACATTTGATGTATCATCCAGAGATTGCCAGACCGAATCATCATCTGCTGATACTTGTGAGGAAATGTCTTGCTGCATAGTTGTCATTCCTCCAACCTTTCTTTGAGGTACTACGCCTTGTGACGTTTTTCTCGACTCAGCAATATATTTTGCTACTTGCCCCCAGTCATTCTTGGAAATGAAACTGTCCAGCTGTTCTTTAGACCAATTTTTAGGATCTTCTTTTCTCTCAGCTGAATTGTCTAGAGCTGCACTGTCTCTCAGCGATGAGGTTTCCTGTCGTAGATGTGTTGTACACGATCAAATGAAAAGAATGTTAGCTCAGCATCTTTCTGAAATGAAAGCCAGGAAAACTATTGCCGTATGGCTTGACTAGCTACGTACCGTTCTAGAGTCTTTGGGGAGTTTGTTGCGACTGCTTTTCTCCCTGTTTACATCATTTCCAAACCCACTCAATTCTGATACTTCATCGCTCCAGTCGTCGAAGTCACTGTCGTCATCAGAACCAAGATTTTCAGCCTTCTTTGTTCGATACCGTCTCTTTGGAGTTGATGGTGGTGAAACGACAGGTGTTTTTCCATCATTATGAGTGCTTGACTTGGTGGGGTTCGCTTGTCCACGTGTCAGAGAAATTTTGGGCGACGCTGAATTGTGACTACTTCCCTCGTCTTCGTTGTCCTTGATTACATTGATATGCGTATTTGTAAAGTCCCTCGCTGGAACACCTGTATTAGTGACTTTCTTCGTCGTGTCCGTCATTGCCGATGCATATGTTCTTTGCTTGGTTAGTTCAATTGACTTCAGTGACTTCGTGCGGCTGTAGAGTGACATGGCGTCAGGAGTTTCGTCGGCATTATTGTCAGCACCAAAATGAGCCTTCTTTGGTGCGGGTGCCCCATCTGGTTCATCAAAGGGGGCATCCGGTGGTTCTTCGTCGAACGGGGTGTCGTAGTCGTTGTTACCCGGTGCTGGTTGACTCTTTGTTAATGGAACATTCTCGTCAATCTTCTCTCCAAATCCAGCGGGCTTCTCCCAAGTGACCTCCTTGGTCTTCTTATTGAAATAGTACGTCTTCCCTGTGCTTGCGTCCACCGTTTCCCTCCAATATTTGGCAATGTCACTACCATCTCCCTCCGCCTTGATCTCGCCACCATTATTCTTCACCTTCTTTTGACCTCTCACACTTTCCTTAAATCCCTTTGGTATCGTCCAAGAAACCTCTTTCGTCTTTTTGTTGTAATAATACGTTTTCCCAGTCGATTGATCTACCGTAGCTTTCCACAATTCAGGAGCGCCTTCCTCTTTTTCGCTCGATGCAAGCTCTTTGCGCACTTCGTCGTACCCAACTGGCTTTTCCCATACAGTCTCCTTCGTCTTCTTGTTGTAATAATACGTCTTCCCGGTTGCTTTATCAAGTGTTGACGCCCAATTCTTGGCTTCTTCAATTTGTTCCTTTGTTGCTTGTTTGGTATCAGCAGATTTCTTCTTAGCAGAAATACTCTTCCTTGCAGGGTTGAGAGGGAAGCGGAACAGCTTGCGCGAGCTTTTCTTTTGACTTGATGCCGTTGATCCGGCCTCTGCAACGTCAACCTCACTTGTTGGCACTGGATTGGATGTCTTCCCTGTGCTGCCTTGACCAGCGTTTCCATTTGCAGCCAGCAAGGACGGTCCAACCTCATCGTTCGTAGATGACGCGTTTTCGCCGCCAGGAGCTGGTGATTGACGACGTAGAACACTCGAAACTCTGCTTTTGAGTTTCCTGGACGGTGTTTTTTTGTTGGCAGATGTCTTGAAGTTATCATCAAGAACAAGTTCGATGTTATCATGGTTGACAAGCTCCTCTTCCCTTTCCAACTTCTTTTTTAGCTTGGTAGAATCATCATCTGAGTCGTCGTCAACAGTAGGTGATACGCCCCAGACATTTGGCTGGGAGGGTTTATTTCCGCTAGACCGTTTAGGCTTCTTGTCGTCAGAGGCAGTACCTGTGAGAGCTGCTTGGCCCTCCGCAACAAATTCAGCAATCCCCGTCAATGTGGCACAATCATTCAGAATAGACATGAAGATGTTTTCTTCCTCGCGGTTGGACTTCCTGATAGCGGCACCTCGAGAGCGATTGGCGCCGATCGAGCCTGATAAATCGGAGATATTGGAGTCAAGGGAGTACGCTCTGCAAAGGATGCGATCCATTTGAAATACGTTATTGTTGTCAGAATTATCCGACGACGGCTTGATGCTTACTCGTTGTCCAAAGCTTCCGCTGTTTTGGGGAGAGGAGTTGTTGGCCCGACGGCTCTTCTTTCGCCTTGCCATTTTAGCCTGCAGATCTGTCACTACTACTATTGCAATTTTGCTCAGCACCAAGTAGTTATTGGTTCAATTTATGACGTTGGCGATGTATTACCTCTTCTTGCCTCTAAAAGACTAATAAAGGAGTCTTGTTATGCGGGTTCAATCGGTGTTTTTGGGGTGGTGCAAGAAATCACAGAAGCCTTGTAAGGGAGTTTGGAGGAGAGCTTATGCAAGAAAATTGGTTTTCAAGAATAGCCCGCTTTCTTCCAACGAGGACATCTGATGTCGATGGTTCGCTTGTCGAAAAGAGAGAAGTCTCCTCAAGCAAGTGGAAGGCCAACTGAATAGGGTATGGTACTTACGATACATACCCCCCACTTTGCCTGTACCCCTCCAAATCTCAGCCTACCTAGAGAGAGATAGTGCTAAAGTTTTGTACCTCCTCTAGTTGATTACTCTAGAGGTGTTTCACTCTAGAGAGACTTTCGATTTGTACCCCCTTGGATCCCAGCCTATCCAAAATTCTTAACTGTACTTGAGCAGTAAAATAGACTCAGAGACACAACTTATAGGGGGAGTCACAATGTAGACTTGCTTTATACAGTGATGCTACTTATTTTGCCATTAAACTATTGACGTAAACAAGGTTCATATGAATATAAATTAAAACAACCTTCATTCTTCCATCTACTTAGACAAAAAATGACTGTTTCTGAATTTCTTCTAAAACTTTGCCTTCAAGGTTGCTGCTCTCCACTTTGGCCAGTTCCTGCCTTTTGTCTCCCAGAAAATCGAGGGACTGAAGCGCACCGACGCAATTTGCATTAGCGTCAGATGTGGCATATTCACGAACGTCCCTCAACAGATCTTTCCAATAAACGAAACTTTTCATCTTTTGCTTCGCTCTCTGTAACACAAGATACCGCTCGTACTCGTGTTGTGCAATACAACCACATTGCGATACTGCATCATCTTTTGATTCAAACCCATTTGGGAATCTGTTGCTAATATCTAGAATGCGCTCTCTTAATCCAGATTCAGGGAACCACTGATCAATTGAATGCCGTACACTAGGCTCGTCGCTTTGAAGCAGCTCCTTGAAGAGAGAGATCCAGCCAGGATCACAAAGCAGCCATTTGGGATTTAAAGGAAAGGTGTAGCCCTCTCGTATTTTTTCGTGGAGGATATTTTGAAGCTCTTTTGCGTTCACATACTTCCATATCTGATTGCCAGGATAAACGACAAGGAAGTGTTCATCTAATTCTTGTGGGAAGAAATAATTGAAGCATTCTGCCCCATGACGAACTGCCCCAGAACTTTTCGCTAAACGCGTCGCAGAAGCTTCAATCATGGAGTGGGACGTAGGGTCTCCAAATCCAAACTTTGGCATGGATGGGTAAAAGTCATTCGTTGCTGCAAATTTCAGCACTTCTAGCCAACGAGTAGTCCATGACTCAGGCTCTGTATGACTCTCCAGAATCCATTCTATCTGAGACACGCACCAATCCAATAGATCAATTTGTTCAGGCGGCATAGGGTCAGAATAATGAAATTTACTCGTTCCGATCAAGAAGCAATCGAAGTCAGAGACGACGGGCGTAACTTTTCCTTCTTCTTCGTACGCCATCACCAGCATCCGAGCATCAAATGGATCTTTATCTGCACATTGGTATAAGACAGGGAGTGGGCCGTCAATATCTTTCAGTCTCAGCGCTGAAAAGTTCATATCCTGAAAGGCAGGTTGAGATTCTCGCCCTGTATAAAATTTCGAGCCTGGAAACCTGGAGATGTCTTTCCTCTCTACAAGGCCCTTCCATAGTACTCTGCATGACACTTCAATGCCAAACACTTGGGGAGCGTAATCATCAATCTTGGTCACATACGGATCATTCAAAACAGCGCCCATTGCTTTCCATTCATAATGCTCTTCGTGGAGGGCTGCATCGGGATCGCAACCATATTTCAATCTCGCCATTGCAAATTTTGATTTCGTAAAACTAAGCGTCATCTCTTTTGCAACGGTGCCGAGAAACTCTCCAACCTCATCCCTCCATGATTCCGTGTTGAAGAATATTTTTGTCCGGTCTCCCTTGCCAATTGATCTGATTCCTTTCTTGTGCTCCTCCTCGTGGATTTGCAAGAAGGGGATAAAGCCAGACAAGTCGCCTTCCTTTGCAGACTTGCCTTTGATTTCGAGCCCTTTCCCGACACCTTCTCCACGCATCATTTTCGAAATAGCTGCTGCGCTAGTAGGCCGCCATACCGTGAAAATTGAAGATCCTTCAGCAGAGCTTAACTGATTGATATCATTTAGCACACCACCAAAAAGAGATATGTCATTGAAACATTTTCGAATTTGCCATCGCGGGTCTATCTTTTTGAATGCGCGCATCCATAGCCTTGAATTTGATTTGGCCTTCTCCTCTTCTCTCCCTTCTGAATCAACAAGCCCTGAGGTATCGCTGTCCATAGACTCTGTGACCGACTCTCGTTCTTTGCAATTAAGCTCAGCCGTCTTCCACGGTGCAATCCTTTTTCTATCACCAAGAGTTTTTCCTCTTGCTGAATTCAGTGCCCATTCTGCATCCAGATTGTATAGTGAGAGTGATAATGCAAGTAACAAAGCATCCTCGTCAACAGATCGTTCGTCTGAATTCGTAGCTGAAGAAATAGCGGCATCGAACATCTTGCCTTGGTCTTTCGCTGCAGTAGGGCAGACGCCTTCATCAATTTTTAGGAGATTCTGCTCAATCAAGAAATTCTTTTCGGGCTTTTCAGGAGCACATGAGTCAAACGACGATTGAGCACTGCGGCTGGTGTTGTAAGAAGAATCTTCTGCTCCTGCCCCGTCGATATTGGATGATTGGGAGTTTTGCGTTGATTGTAGGTACGCTCCTCTTTCGACAGATTCTAAGAGCGCTGGGTTTATATAATTGTCGTGTAAATCGAGAAAGACCAATGTTCTATTTTCTTCCATGGCATCACTCATTGCCATAGCACCCTTGTCACGTATTTGATTGCCTCTCAGACATAAGTAGATTATATGCTCATTGTCACGAAGTAGGTGAGCCAGAGAAGCTGCGCTGCCATCTCCCAGACTGTTATGCGCTAGAGATATGTGTGTGATATGTTCATTTCCATTAAGCGAGAAGAAAAGCCTTGTTGCATTGAAATCGTTAAGATCTGATTCGTCTAAGTTGATGGCAGTGAAATTTGGATCATTTGCTTTCACACGAGCAATCGCCTCGGACATACTTAGGCGTGCAACGTCCGGCATTCTGATATTCGTTGCACTCATCTGGTTCAGTATTCCGTTTTGTTGATACTTCTTATCTTGTCCATCTATTATGACTGGTGCATGATGACCGTTGCTTTGGCTGATTTCTCTCTTTTGGTTATTATTGTTGCTGGCATTATCACTTTGGCTTGTGTTGCTTGTACAATCGCTAGCGTCTTCGGAAGAGTGATGAGATTCTTCTTTGTCATAAGACTTTTGCTCGCCCAAATCAACAGATGCCTTTGGAGATATTATGGAGTTGAATTTTTCATCTGAATCGTCGTCGGTCGGTTTGGGTTTGATTGTGGATGCAATCGTTTCATTATCAGCTTCCGTTATCGGGGTAAGAATCGTCATCACTTGATCCTCTTCGTAGTACTCGGCCTCATCCTCGTCCTCTGATGAGTACTCTTCTGAACTGTCGCCATGAAAGCTCCCCGATCCCGCCTGCAGCTGTTCTCCAGTATTTTCTTCATCAGATTCTTCATCATCTACTTCCACGTCGCTTCCTTCTTCACTCCCTGTACTTGATGAGGATTCCTCATTGTTACTTTTGCTTTGCAGTAGCTTTTTTATCGATTCTGAACGAGTTCGGAATCTACTTTTTCGGTCTTCTGACTCGCTTCCGCTTTTGGATCCAATATTTTCTCCCTGTTCAACTGGAACATCATCATCGGACACAATTTTTGGAGCGTGGAATACATGAACATCGTCACCCTCATCATCACCATCAGAGGATGTGCTACTGGGTGTTGTATCTGGCTTTGTTTTTTCTGAAGAAGACTTCAAATCTTTCATCATTGCCGCAAACCGCGATGAGCTCGTACCCTGCGCATCAGATGCACTGCTAACATTTTGGTTCTCTTCTGAAAAACTGGTTTTCAAATTTGCATTAGCATTTCTGAGTGACTGCGTTTTGAACGAGTGAGAAAGTTCTGCATTGTCTTTGTACTTTTGCATTCCGTCGGGGCCAGCATTTGAGTTACTGGCTTCGCCTGTAGGCTTCATCTCTCTCATGTTTCGAGCCTTTTGAAGCAGTGAGCCGAACGTATCTTCAGATTCTTCGTCTTTGCCTTCTTGTTCCATGTTTGCTTGTCGTCCCAGTTTCGCCCGGCCGAGAGGGGGTTTACCTCTTCCATCTCCCGCCTGTGCTCCCTTCCCTCGACCAGCTCCACGACGCATCATCGACAATTGGTCTTCATCAAATAGGGAAGGGTTGTTAGCACCATTCTGTGTGTTTTTTGATTCACTACTTTTGCTACTCTTGCTTGCTTTGCTTGTCCTGCTAGCGTCACTCGTTTTACTTTTGCGAGAATACTTGGAGGAAGCATGCGAATCCTCGTCTGCGTATTTGGTGCTTGCCTTGCTACGCTCGCTGATTTTACTACTGCCCTTGCTGGATCTGCTGGGAAAGCTGTCTTCACTGGAGCTGCTGTCTTCTTCCCTCGACAAATCCTCATCTTCATCAAATGCATCGGCACTTCCTTTATTTGGTGATGACGTTTCTTTTGTTTTCTTCATTTTTGATAAGGCTCCAAAAGATAGTTTCTTCTTTTTGCTACTTGACTCGCTTACTTTGCTGCCCTTGCTCGATTTGCTTGCTTTGCTGGACCTGCTGGCTTCACCCGTCGATTCTTGTGAGCCACGTGAATCCGAACTTGGTCTCCTAGCTTTGGAAGGAACCGCTTCATTCTGTCCCTCTCGTGAAAAGGAGGGCCTTTTAGTAAAAAACGACCGTTTCTTTGGCTCGTCAGCATTCTCCGAGCCAGACGCTTTTGATTTGTTTGCATCGATGGTGTCTTTTTCATTCAAAGAATTTTTGCTACTCTGAGGTTTGCCATTGGCAGAGGAGTAATCTGAATCTGATTCCTCTCCCGATGATGCTTCTTGGCCCTGGGATTGTTTTGATGAACTATAGTCAGATTCTGATTCATAACTTGACTCATCGTCGTTGCTGCTGCTGCTGGCCAACGATGAATCGGGTGTTAAATCCTCTCGCAGGCGATATACTCCGCAGCCATTGGAAAAGCTGGAATCGGATGAGTCGTCATCATAGGCAGCAGTTTCAGTTGATGGTTTGTTTGGCACGGGCTCTTCCTTTTTGCGAAGCGGTGGTTTTGATATTTCTTCTTCCTCGTCGCTCCCGCTTGTGTACGAGCTTCCCCCCTCACTATCTTCGTGACCACTGCTGTACTCGCTGCTGCTGTATTCGCTGCTGCCGCTCGAATATTCACTTCCAGACGATGATGATTTTTTTTCCAATTCCTTTTTTGTCGCTGCCTTCTGAGCAGCTTTCTTCACCTTTACAGCAGCCAGTGCTGCCGTGAAGAACTTCTTTCCCTTGGGCATAATTCGGCAGCTATGATAAGTTAAAATAATGATCCACAAGCACCGAAGAAGGNAACTTCTTTCCCTTGGGCATAATTCGGCAGCTATGATAAGTTAAAATAATGATCCGCAAGCACCGAAGAAGGAGGAAGGGGATATTGTTGACTCTCTGCTCCGCTTCGTAGTGCAGACATAGACACGAGGGCTGCTGCGCTGTAGTCATCAACGTCCGTGCATTTTTTTTACTTGAGAGTTGAGATTCGAGATAGCGTAGGAACTCGTCATTAACCGCTAATCTATCGCTGAGACGACTTTTGTCGACAGGCCTTACTTTTAGCGGAAGCGGCATAGGCGGAAGCAAGCTAGCAAGTGCAATAGATACTTGTCGAAGGGTAAATATGGATCATCATTAACGGATACATTATTTGTATTTGCTGTGGCGGCTGCCACGTTGGCTGCCTTCTTTTGCTTCGATTTCTTTTTCTTTGACGATGGCATCTGGTCTCCTCGAACAGATAATAATTGTCGATTGATTAGATAATACCAGAAGGGGGCGTTGTTGTGTATTTTTTTATGATACTTATGTATTGTACAAAACTCACTGTTGGCAATGCGTTTAGCATGTTAAGTGATCATTTTGAACGACCGCTCGTTATTGCAATCGATTCATCATCATCATTCATCATGTTCATGTCTTCTTTTGTCAGTGAGTATCGTATCTAAGTAATCAACTTATAGATTTTACTCAAAATATTGACCTCACCAAAATAATATATTTACTAGGGTAAATGAAAGCAGCAAACTTCAGTGTGATAGTGTTCAATGATGCAAAAGGCTATATCGAGGTCAAAACACCATTGAGCTTCAAATTTCATGCAGTTGCCGAGTATCTTGTACTAAAGGTTCGTTTACAAGAGGCCAATACCTCCTTATCAAGGAATTTATTAACTCTTCACCTTTCTTCACACACTCTCTATCCAAATCCTATCTATCATTCCGTGCCATCCAAAAAGCAATCCCAATAAATTTTAGTTGCCCCTTCTCTCTCTATGAACGTACAATCAAAGCCATATGAAGTGAAGTTAGGAACGTTGTAACCGTATCTTGCAGCCATTATTTTTGCGATTTGAATGTATTTGTAGTCCTTGTGCCCAACAACATTTGACAGTGACTCCCAAGAGTGCATGCCCTGTCGAGCGATGCCAAGCTGATGCTGCTCATGCACTTGCTGCGCTTTTGAGAAGGTTGCACCTAGAAAGTGTGAGTTCAGACTGGTGGACATGTCTTTCATGTGAGCGTCAATGGTCTTCAGCTCTGGACAGCGTTGGCCAAATCCAGCAGCCATGCATAGTTCCCATAGGCAAAGTGCCTCAGATAACACACTCTCTGAGCGGACTCTCCAACTGGCATGTCTTTCGACAAATGAATTTCGTCGAACCCAATTCTTTAGTGCAAAGGAGGAGCATGTTTCGTTTTTGCTGAACTCCTCATAATCACCTACTCTTTGATTCAACCAATCTAGATAATCTTCATTTAACAGTTCACATTTGGCAACTCTAGAATTGATTGTTTGTAGAGGGTCTCTCACCATTTGAATTACATATTTGTACCGTCTTCCACTGTTGAGGGATTTGAAGGCGTCGTACCAAGAGACAGCACCATCCAGTCCAGGATAAGGTCCACAATCAAAATCATTGTCATGTGAGACCATGATACCCAGATCTCTCAACAGTGTGCATAAGCTAGTTGTTCCAGTCCGGCCAACGCCAGTGACTAGAAGATCAGTCACTTGCATCGATTCTGCTGTTCCCGTCGTATTCTGATCAGCTTCTTCCAGACTTGTAGATCTGAGCACTTTGGAATGGATATTCCGATGGTCACGAAAAGATGTGGCATTGCGGTATAAAGCAAGATCAATCGAAATTTTTGCAGTTGCAATCTCCCTCTCACCCTGGACGCTATAAAACAGCAGCCCCGATAACTTATCTGGGCCCATATCTTCATCGAGTAGAAGCCGGGGATCGCTTATTCGATGCCTATCCTTTGCTAGACCCTCCACAGATGTTGAAACGATTGTGTTTTGGTGCTCGAACCAATACCGAGGCTCCAATATCCTTGGACCCGGGAGAAAAATCCAATCATTCCAATCTGTGCCTAAAGTCGTGTCGATGGTACCAAGTAAAATGCGCTCGGGCGTGTCTCCTATCATTGAGTAAAGGACATAAATTATGCCCTCCACAAAATGGATGTCGAAGTGTCGTAGACTTTGTCCGAGTTTCGGACCCCATTCAAATGGACCTTCGATAGATTTCGATCGGCACAGAACAACGCCAGATACACTATTGATCCTTGAAAGGGTGTAATAGTAGTCATCTTCCACATTCAATACTGGATTTGTCAGATAAAACAAGTTGTGAAATAAATAGGGGCTGTCCTGTGTGAAACGCTTGTGAAGTGTCCAAGATATACCGTCATCAGATTGGTACAATAATGTTGGCTGGTAGTTATGGCTTGAAGCATTGAGACGAGGCTCACAGCCATGTCCATGGACATACCTGCAAAGAAGGAATGAAACGTTCAGAAGTGAAGTATCAGTATTTGTATTTCCTTCTCTTAAAATATACTGAAAAATGATGTACATACTCACATGTAAAATCTTTCGTCATCCTCATTCACGAAGACAGAAGGAGAATGAAGACTCCAACAAACCTCTGGTTCAAATTTCAATGCAACACTCTTTATATTCTTCCATAGTCTTGTCGTGGAATCCAATGCCAATATCCCTATGGCATCATTTATATGAGAGGAATAGTAAACAATTATCGACGTTCCCCGAAAGAAGGGATGGCGGTTAGCCATCCAAACTTTTGTACGGATGGGCATGGGAGAGTTGATGTTGGATGTTCCCTCACCAATGGGCAGGACACAGTGTTGATAGTTTGCGGCTGGTGTTGTTTCGTGCACATGGCATATCCGGATGACATTACCAATGGGTTTATCGAGCAAGAGTATATCTGTTTTGGGTAATTCATAATGACTTCCTTCGTAGTTGTAGTAGTGGCTAATGCTCCTGTTGCTGCTTCTGGTATCCTTGTTCTTCAAACAATTGTAAGAACTGCCATCTTCGACAAAATCCAATACATCTTGTCCCTCTATGCAAGCGGAGGTAGGTAACAATGATAACTTCTTGTGTGGACCGTTGGATGCAGTAGGTTCAGGCTTTTCGTTTTTGTCTTTCCTTTTGGCTACTGGATCGGGCACATCTTGTTTGCCACCATAGTGTTGATTGCCTAAATTAGAACTAGCAACGAAAGCCGAGTGTTGGAGATAAAAGAGTGATACGACCGTCAACGCTCCGCAGCCAAAGGCAAAGATTGATTTTATGCCCAACTTTACTCGCCTTCCCAATGGCAGCGTCGGCATGTCATCAGCCGTAGTGCGAGGCCGAATTGTAACCTTCTTGCGCTGACGAATAACCTTCTTGCGCTGACGAATCATGGTCATGTTGTTGCTGTGTGCTACCATCTACTGATTATCTACATAATACACGAAGAGCTTGCGATCTTGCACAGCGCAGCACACATCACAGCAAACAAGAACTCTAGTGATTTGACTTCCTCTTCGTCTGTACTTCGCTCTCTCCTCACAGACTGTTGTAGTTGTTGCTCAACCGGATTACAGATAGTTGTTGCTCAACCAGTGCTCAACCGGATTATTATTCGCAGGTCGCAGGCACTCAACATAAGGAACCGGAAACGTACGTAGGACCCTGGTATCGTATCGTCTAGTCTGGGCATCGCGAAAAAATCGGGCAGCGTGCTACATTTCTTATCCCTAAAATAGTACGATCAACACAGGAAAAAGTATCTTTAGCCTAAGTACCATACGTAATCAATAATGAAAGAGCTAACTCTCAGCTTTCCAACGGTACCATACTTCCAACTTATTATGCTGATCGCCTACTTCTAAACTCCGATGCAAGCTAAATTAGTTCCGTGTAGCTGCGTGCTCTACTTTTTGACCACCTCCCACCAGTGGAACCAATCTCGATCCCACCTCGTCCAATGCACCCCTAAAGGTACGAATTTGCTCATCACCACCAATATAAAGGGTTCGTACCTTTTGGCTCATCGGCATGGGCTATCGGTGGAGCTACACCCACCACCCAAACACCGATTATTTTTTGCCCGGGTTGGCAACGTATGCGGTGATATCGATGGCATAACCTACTATACTACGCCAATCACTGCTGCTTATCGACAACCACCATCATGTGAAGGTTGTTTGCCGGCGGTGGGGTCAGCGGAGGGTCTCTGTTGTGTCTGTAGACACCCAACGGCAACTGCCCAAAAAAATACAATTTAAACACAGACACCACCTTGCCAAAGATCTCAATATATCACTACTCCAACTAACCCCGCTTACCCTCCAAGGTGTATAGGGACGGGTGAGGCGTTCTGGATCTGAAGAGAGAAGATCTGACGTGACAATCAGCTTTGAGTAGTAGGTGTATCAAATCCTACACACAATTTGAGTGGCAAATGATGACATAATAGTGGTGGATGTTGATACGGTGGAGGTTCAGACCGTCAAAAACAACTGCATTTAGTGTATAGTATGAAGTGGTAACGATCTACTTTGTTTGGAGGTATAAATGGGGGTCGTAATCAACTCATTTCGAGAGGACTATGGATGCAAAATATGTCGATCTGAGAGGGGAAGATGGACAACAGATGGCCATACGGGGGACTATGCAACATATCCAAGCAATATATCATCACATGTAGTAATAGAGAGTATTATTGAGCTGTAGTAGTTCATGTTACCAACGTCGGTTAATTGCAAAGGTCATTTAATCTGACATAATATTTTGATTTCAGCACAATTATGAGCATATATCACATTTTAAATATCCGTATACAATTATTCATTCTTTTCAAGCACTACAATAAGTCCTCATATGTCTGCACTAATGTGAGATGCCGTTGGACCATTCAAAGGAGCTGGAAGGAGACGTCATGAGGGTGTATATCAATCATAGCTGGCGTACCACCATGTTTGTTAGTTGTTTGTTAGCATACACTTTTAGCGGGAGCGGGAGGCGGGAAAGGGCGGGAAGCAAGTCAAAGAGAGAGAGAGGTATCTCTATCAGACCATTATCCATTATCTCTGAGAGGAATAACTCTCTCTTATTAGACTGTCTTCACCTGTGATGAAAGAAAGATGCTGGTCCCTTTAATGGTGCTGGGATTTGTCACCTCCAGCTTGGCGGTCCTCTTCATCGCCGTGTCGTTGACAGTTGCAATTCTCCGCTTGGTTAGTTATGTTGTTCTCGCCAAAGATCGCTCAGTACAAGACGAGGATGACCACGAAGATGGCAGGGCGGCGGCGTCCATATTTGATAGTGAGGATATAATCGGTGGCAGTCCTTTACATCTGCCTCAACCAATCGGGCCTACGGGAACTTCCTTTAGCTTTCACGTATACGCACCGCCCTCTGTTGATAAGGAAATTCCAAAAGTTGATTTAGTGTGAGTGTTTTCTTAAATTTGATCTTCTTGTTCTTGTCTTTCTTATTTGCCGATCCAACTGTTTCTCCTCTATGAAATACGATAGTGGGACATTAGATTTCTTGACTAAAGGCAAAGTAAGGAAATTTGTCCCAATCGGGGCGAAAAGATTGCTGGTGGTAAATTTGAAAGAGATGACGTTGGAAGTGTATTTGCCAAAACGAGGACGAAAATACAAGAAGAAGAAGAATAAACCCAGGCCAAACCAGTCCATGCAAATGAACAATGGAAAGCAAGCGGACCTAAGTACTATAGCATCATTATCAGATGATGCTAGAAAAACTAGCAGAATCTTAAAATCATCCGGAATCAGCATTAGCACTAAAAAGGTTGCCATCGAAGATAATGTCGATGAAGAAGAAGACGCGGATGATGTTGAGTTCGAAGCTGATGACAATGAAGAAGTTTGGAGTCATCGGTATTTTGAAGCAGCACCAAAAACTGTCATCAAATTAGATGATTTGATATCAGTATCTGCTCTGTCACCAAACCGATATGGTGGAGTAATTGAGATTTTATCATGCTCGCCTAAGGATGAATCGAAGTTAAAGAGAGTGCCGATGGGAAAGGAGAAGGAAAGTGCGCCTGAGGGAAGCTTGACTCAACCTATGGAAGAAATTGAGTCGCCGCCACAAAAGTCGTTCAAGTCTTTTAGAAGGCCCTCGCTGCTATCAGAAAATCGCGAAGATCTATCAGATGCAGCCGAGATGGAAGAATGGTGGCGGGGATCCAATTCTCCTCTAGCTCGAAATGGTACCTCGACGACATCATTCGTGACATCACTTGAGAGAGAAGTGAACGAAAACGCTGCAAAACTCATTGAAGAGTCAGTTATTGTAGGGGTTGGAATCGACGAAGCAAACGATGCAGATGAAATCAATACTATGCCGACTGAAGTTAGCAACGATGAATTCGTATTTCGCAGCCCTCGTGATGCAGCTGAATTTCAACGTATTGTGATGGCACTACGCACGAGTGGTAAAGAGATTCAACAGATTTATGAGACACTCGAGACTCTTCAAGCTAATTCAGTTGCGCATTTCCCTACAATTGAGAAACAAGACCCCAATTCAAAGAAAGGGATAAAGAATAGCAGCGCTGCCAAAGTATCCCCCCGCTTTGTGTCGCCTGGCGTTGCACTTGATGATGCGTGGCGCTGCTTGAACGACATGACAGTTGTTAATGCGGGTCTAAGTCAATATAAGTTATATTCTCTCATGAAGTCGGACAGAGATGACGACATTATTGCTGCTGCGGCTAGTAATAACAAAAACGTCGAAATCAAAGAAATGACAAAGAATGAAAGTGAATCAAACAATGAAGGAAACAAAGAGAGTCAAAAGAGAAAGGAAATTTACGAGCACTATCGACTTCGTAGGGCTTTATTGGGCATTCGAGATTTTTTCTCTCTTTTTGTGCCTCCTATTCCAGCTGACTCTCCAGCTGTTCCACATTTCAGCACGTGCGTTGCATCAGAGTCTTCGCTGGCAAGAGATTGCAAATTTAGTGGAGTTGAGGTGCACCAATTACGGTTACGCCTTGCTTCTGCTCTGCAACTCAGAGTAGCTAATGCAGCGCTATATGTTAGAGCATATGCTAGAGCGAAGGCAGTTGTGCAAGAGGGGTGGCAGTTGGATCTCATAAATCAAGAAGAACAAAGCTCGCTTGAAGAGGAGAATGGCGAAGGTGAAATGGGCACAACGGAAAGTCCCACACAAATAACGCAAAAAATGACAAGGCTTGCCTACGATAACGAGAGGGAAAACTTGGTATGGGATGTTGGTGCTCAAAACGAATGTTACGAACCTGCTGCTTTTCCTTCTCAAGGCTATCAACTTGTAGGCTGGCACAGATTTGCAATTCCTCCACCCAGTGAGAGAGAACAGTTTTGGCTTAGTCCCGACAAAGACCCAATTGAGATGATTCCAAGTCTTAAACAGATTGTGACACGCCACTCTGACCTCCATTTCATCGTTGTATCATTTTTTAATGATAAGGTGAATGCGGCTTCTTATTTCCTCCTTGTGCGGTCGCTTCCAATCGGAGTAGATAAATTGTTTGATGTCACGGTAAGTAGATGAATGCTTTCGCCTGTGCAACATTTTTACGTGTCACACTAATATTCAAATGTATAAAAATGTTAGATGGACAACTTTGTGAATAGTTCCGCAAAAGATCGTGATAAAAGGTTTGATTTGAGGTTAAGCGTAGCGCCTGGACACAGTTGGTCGTCATTTGCCAAAGTGGCTATACAATTTGTCACAGTTGCTCTTTTTGGAGGAAAGAAAGTAACTGCGTTCGGTGCAGAGAGGAGCAGCCGTATTTCGTTCCCAGGTATGCCGTTGTCGAATGTGACGAAACTGAATCACTTCGGTGGGTCAATGAGAGAAAATAGTTCACCTACAAACTATGTAGCCCTCAATGCGCACTTGACGAAAACCACACTCATTAGTCTTCTGCTACAACACATCACTATTGGCACATGCTCTGTTGATTATGCGGTTGCAGTAAATCCAGGAGATGATGCACCAGGTAGAGTGCTATCTGTTATTCGCATGGCCAATGTCGACAATCAAAAGATCGTGATTCCGTCGACGTACATGCCTAGTCTTGAGAGCGAAATAGTGGAAGATGACACTTCTCTCTCTGTTGATGACGAAATTGAGCCTACCTCGGCTGTAAGTTTCTGGGGAAAGGTTCTTACATTCGGAAAACCCGCAAAGAAACTAAGTCTCGCGGGGGCGTCATGCGAGAAACGAGATGAACTTTACAGCGATGAAATTGATATCATTTATGAGATCCTTGATGAAATTTGTGTCCCTGCTATTGAAGGAGATCACACTAGAAATAAACTCGTGAGGTTGAATCTTACAAGAGCAGACATTGAGCGTTTTCTCATCGCATGTGAGTGTGATGTAAATGCTGCAGTCGCGAGGATAATCAAGTCGCAGACTTGGCGATTTGCTACCTTCCCAATTGATCAAAGATTGTGCAGAATAGAATTAGAATCTGGACAATTCTTTCAAAAAGGAAAAGACAAATGGAACAACCCCATATTTGTTTTTAGAAACTCGCTTCCCACTCATTGGGCTGGCGATGTCAGATCAACTATGTTGATGGTTCTTCATAGGCTGGAGACGTTTTTAAGTTCAAGAAGTGGATTTGTCAAGGTCACTGTCATAATTTTAACCGGGTGCGAGTGTCCCAGTGAATTATCCAGTAAGAAAAAGCCCAGAACAACGTCCCAGGGCGATGGAGAGCATGTAGATGTTACTTTAGCAAATGATGGTTTAGAGAATGGCAATGATGCTAAAACTCCCAAAATCGATCCAGAGACTACGAAATACCACATTCATTCAAATTATCAGCTGGTCCAACAGATGTACGAGTTGCTATCATTTCATTACCCCGAACGCCTGAATAAGGCATTGATTGTGCCGTCAAAAGCTTTCTCAAAGCGACGCATATCAAACTTCGCACTCTCGCCGATTACG
The DNA here is from genome assembly GCA_036940005.1 of Skeletonema menzelii. Lineage (NCBI taxonomy): Eukaryota > Bacillariophyta > Thalassiosirophyceae > Thalassiosirales > Thalassiosiraceae > Skeletonema > Skeletonema menzelii. The sequence continues at coordinate 71,992 of JALLBH010000079.1, forward strand.
CAGACACGTGTTGTTGTGTTGAATGCGCAAGCCGATCTAAAGAAGTATGTGGCCGAATCAGAACTCAAGACATTAGGGCTGGCCACATAATCAAGCTTATAATATTTATTCAAATCCAAGACTACCCTTGCAACTTGCAATTCTCTAGAGCTGATTTTGTTCTGGAAAACTTGGCACGTCAGTCATGTTCTCGAAAAGGATACTACGATTTGCATTTCTCGCTTCACCAAACGTCTTCATCATATCCTTGAGCACTGTCTTTCCCTTTCCTCTGGCAAGGAGTATCACCATTGAGTGCTCTAATGCAAGGTGCTCTGCACGGAATTTAGCTCGAATCAACGGAACATGGGTTTTGTGCTCGTCACAATGTGTTACTCCTTTCTTGTAATTTACGCCCAGCCACTCTTTTTTTAGGTGATCCTCAAAACCAGATTGATAGACTGAATTCCGTGCGATTTCGGAGATATCTGTCATCGACAAGTCAAAACTTGCCCTCGCTACTGAGAATTCTTCCAGCAATGCATCATCGCTCATGTGAAACAGCAACGGATCGTCTGTCGAGAGTGCTACATTCAATCCTCTGCAACAGCAACACGATATGATAAGATATAATTGAATCGCAAAAAAGGAGAACGAGTTTGAAACGACATACCTCTTGAATAGCTTTGGGAATGGATTGGACTTGATTTTGCGAAAGAGGAAGTTGTTGGAAAGTGGACTGTGCAGGTTTAAACCGGTAATGGGAGTTAGTGTGGCGTTGTTGACGGGCAAACAATGAAAGCTAGAACTTGAACCAAATAAACACACCTGACTGACAGACCGACTTGATCAAGGTAATACAAGTACTGCAGTGACACTTGCTTATCCAAGTTGATACCGTGGTTAATAGAACTACAGAGCATATATGTAGCAGCCAGATGCATTGTGTCTCCTGTCTCTCCAGCATGTGGTCGAAAGGCAAAGGTGTTCAACCCCTTTGTCTTTCTGAGCTTATTCAATACTTCAATGTTTGCCCAAAGATAGTAAAGCTGTGTGTGACGATAAAGTGATCGCAAGAACGTGTGAGCATATGATGGTCGTGAGCAAATGTAACTCATGATAACAGGGAAGATGACTTACCTGCCAACAATATGCAGGATTGTCCTCGCGTTTCCACACAGAGGGTAGACAGCATGATAGTGGAGCCTATTTTGCAGCATTTAATTGATTGGGGCAGTGAAGATGTGAGCAGCAGATACAAACGAAACCGAAACATTTGAGTGAACCGAATTAGATACCTACCTCAAGACTGCCCTCGTCGTCTACACTGTCGAAACCGACTATGTGTTTCAGCAACTCTGCAACCTCGGGGTGTTCTTCAGGAAAAAGTGTTGCCTCGAATAAGGGACCAAAAAGATTCTCTAGCATGTCTTGAAAGGATACTGTCCCTTTGCCTTTTTTGTGATATACTCGCCACAGCCTTGGCACCTGCACAAGCCACCTGTTGTGAGATGAAAGCATGTTGCCAGGAAAATCTCCAGTTTGCCAGTCGCGCAGAAGCCACTTCGACAACTGAAGCCACTCATTTCTTTCCATACCATAAATTGAGAGGCGCATTTCTGCACCTGACTTATGCCCCTTGCCCTGCTCATGACGGGCAAGCACAATTTTTGTCAATTCAGCGAAATATCTCCCTTCAATGTGATTGTCTGTCTTTAGGAATATTTTGCGCATCTGTGCCATGCGAAATGGAGAATATTTGGAGTTGAAATTGTCAAATCTCTGATATACACTGCAGATTGAATACACAATATGAATTGTAGAGTTAGAGTTGAGTGGAATGGGCGAGAAGTAAGAGAAGAAGAAATGCTAGTTCACCTGTAGTCAGCAAGAACATTGAATGCATCGATTGTCAAATGTTCCGAGTCCAAGCCGGCTGCAGAGAAGACCTCTTTTAGGGTTTGCCCATCTTCCGTCACCACCGTATCTCCTTCATTCTCGAGCTTGTCTCTCACAAAGTTAACAAATTGCTTTGCACTTGCAGCAGCAGCTAAGTGAATATGATTGTCAACTTTCATCGTTCTATAGAAATCAGTTCCGAGTAGCCCACTCTGGGCCTCATCTTCCGCAGAACCGTTAATGGTGGTATGCATTTTGAATGCAGAATCAAGCAGTTGTAGGCGTTGAAATGAGAATGACCTCATTGCTCCTGATGATGATACCTCTACAAGCCGCTGATAATCTTTAACGAAAGATTCGAGAGATGGAACAGTAATGAGATTGTTTGTACGACGGAAGTCGGAAGCATCGTAGATTTCACAAACTCCAGTAGAGCTAAAAACATATTCACATTTGTTTGACTTTCCATTCTCTGTGTTCAATTGGCATTTTACTCCGTCCCCCACAAAGTACTTCTTTCGAAGTGCTCTTGCCTCCTCAATGTATTTTGCCGCAGTTTCGTGCTCAGGTGTTATAGATCCATTGCCATAAAAAACAAGGGAGCGGGTAAAGCTGAGCGACTCGCGTTGTGGCCAATTCCCGTCCTTTTATGGCAGTGAGAGAAGTGAGTGCATGACGTTGACATAATATATGATGCAAAAGAAACCAAGATACATACCGCTGGTCGCTCCCTCGCAGGTGGATCTTGATTGCTTTCCAACCCAATCTCCTGGCAAAGAAGTTTGCTGCCATTTCCGACATTGTTACTCTCTTCGTGTGGCCTCTTCCGATCATTATTATTTGCTCGCTCCTCTCCAGAACTATCGAAATTTCTCAAATGCGTCGCTGCAGACTTCTTCCTCAGCTTCAAGATCGGTTCTGGGATGCTATCGTCTTCGGCCATCGTTTTAGAATTAAATTTATGGGCCGATGTAGAAGAAGAGGTACCATATTGTATGATCAGAATCAGAATTGGTTTACGATAGGCTATCGGGAACAGAACAACTTGCATCAATGATGTCACAGAATCAACACGCGCGAGTCGCGAGGCAAGATCAAAGATAATCTTTTTGCAAATCTTTCTTCCTTCTTGTCTCTTCTTCCTTCTCCGACGCTCGCTGCCCGCCACGACCTCGCTCCGCCTGCAACGCCCGCCACGCACTCATCAACTCAACCTTTTTCTTTCACATTGACATTGAGAGATGATGAGCCTGCCTCATATGGTATGTAGGTACGAACCGTCATCGTCATCTCGGTCCTATGATAGAGTACCATGATGAGATAATCAACGTGCACCTACCTACTTCTGTTCGTATACCACAGTACTAACGAATCATCATGACGACGGTTATGTCGCTGCTGCTGCGGCTGGTTTTGACTGCTGCAGCGGTCACTGCGTTCCTCGGAAGCAAATCATTCTGTCGGAATAATTCTTCCGTAGCTTCGAAAACGAAGACTTACAATGTACTGTTATCATCAAGAACGTCTATTGATACTTTGCAGCAGCAAATAATACAAGGTACAACGCTCAAGCTGATCAAGAAGAATGGTAGCAAAGGTTCTACTACTCCAATAAAACAACAACAACAACAAAATCAACAGAAAAATCGGCTTGAGATTGAAGAAGTGATGGATGATGAGCCTCATAGCGGAAAATTCACTTATTATGTTCGAGAAGCAAGAAGATCCGAAATTGATAAAATCTCAGACGTTCTGATGGCGTCATTTCATTCACAGTCACAGCAGCCATCCTTTGACTCATACATCAGAAGGTATAAGAGTAATCATCTGCGCATGTGCTTCGATACAATTGATGAAAACGACAGAGGTATATTCGTGGCGTGTGCCTCATCATCTTCGGAACTGACATGTACCGAAGATGAAATACTGGTTGGGTTTTGTCTTGTGGATGGAAGACCTCCCGATTCATCATGTAAAATTGAATTCTTAACACCATCAACTTTAGCATCAACATCTCCGCGACCATACCTTTCAGACTTGGGTGTGATACCATCGCATAGACGGCAAGGACTAGGCGAATCGCTTGTACAAGCATGTGAAGGATGGGCAGATAAGCGCGGCTATGACAAGTTATACTTGAAAGTAGAAGAAAGCAACAACCCTGGCGTGAGATTATATTACGGAATGGGCTACAAACAAACGAAGCTTCCATGGGCAAGAGACTTGACCAATCTAGACAAAAGATTAGTGTCTACGCTGTTATTAGAGAAATCACTTGTAACAGTAAGTCCATCTTCATCTAAGAAGAAGAGGAAACGAACGTGGATAAAAGAACAACTTCTGAAGCCAATGGTGGCCGCACTTAACAGCAGCAGTAGCAACAATCTTCCACTGTAATGCTACTTGAAATCTTTACAGGAGATAATCTAAGCATAATATAACTCGTGCTTTAGTCCCATTAGTCAATGCAGACAAGTAGGTACTTACTTAGGAACCAAGGAGGCTAACGCTAAGTACTTACTAAGTACAGCATTCCCGAATGTCAACAAGTCAGTCTCGGTCAATTTCAAAAAACTTCTTCTTCCTCTACATACAAAGGAACAAGTACTGAAGTTTGTCACCTTTCTCGTCACCGAAAAGTTCAAATAAATCCCGTCGGCGCCATACACAACATGCTTTCTACACGCCACCGACTTGATCATTGATCATGAGTGCTCCTGAGCCTTTCTGAGCTCTGCTATGTAATATCTGCGTGCTCGAGCAGGCACCTTCTTTCATCTCTCTAAAGAAAATCAACGCGGCCCCGTTCACCTGAAAGTGTAGCGATCACCATAACTCTAGAATCAAAAAAGTAGTTTGAAGGTGCGTTCTCCTTCACACCAATTGATTGTGCGCACGAGCGGCTGCATATCCAAGTGGGCAAATTTGTTTGCCGTAATCCACAAATATGTTATTATTGTAAATCCATCTTGACTGTTGCATTTAATTTCATCAAATTGCTAAATTCAAGTGTCCTCATTTGTTTGTGTTCGTCACATTTTCTAGAACATTTTTTCCAGAAATACTTCATCAAGATGCCTCTTCAAAACAACTTCAAAGAATCCGGAAGACGAGGATCATCAGAACCCGGGTTGAGTAATACTCGTCCATCGCCATCGCCACAAAATGTTCCTCGTCAACATTCTGGTGCACCTGGAGATCTGAATGGAGCTCCTCCGCAGTATCAGCCGACACCACATCATGCACACTTCAGAATGAATACTCAAAACAGCGCACAACTTCCGCCGCCTCCTCCACACCCAGATTATTGGCAAAGTCATGGATCTGTGGAACAATCGAGTTGGAAACTTGTATCTTCGCCATTAGTGAAGAAGGCCCAAAGTAACATGACAGATGGGGAAGCTTCCATAGGTAATGATGCTCTGATACAGTCAGAATCTTCACAGGATACCTCTCTTCTCCGCAATACGTCAAACAAATATTGCGGCAGTGCTGGGACACCAAATATGACGGCCTCGTCGTTGTGTAAAGCACCGAGTCATCATCCTCTACCGTTTTATGCTCAAGGTCCTTACCCTTTTTATTATGGTATGCCGCCGCCTCCTCCTGATCATGCATTCAGTGCACCACAGCCATACCCACACCAGTGGCAATATCCTCCCATTCGTTACCCAATTTATCCTCCTACTGGCTATCAGGTTGGTTATCTTCCGTATCCACTTCCTCCTTGTGCTCATGAACCACATACGCAACCTCCTCCGGTGAAGCAGTCTTGGGTTGCTGTAACCGCGAAGAAGCGACCACTTCCTACTTCACACAACAAAAGTGTTCATGCCATTAATCTTCCTCCTTACCAACAATCTCAAACGAAATGCCGAAAAAGAAAAATGTATTCCGATTTTGTAGGTGTGACGTATAACTTGACTCATGCCAAGTATCAAGCATGCATTACGCACTACAGAAAACAGTATTACCTTGGCAGATACAAGCTCGCAGTTGACGCAGCTTTAGCTTACGATGAAGCAGCGAAATTACTCAAAGGACCTAACTGGAAAGTTAATTTTCCATCGAAGGAGGCATATGAAAAGGCTAGGAAGGAGGAGATACAACGTATTGGAATAGTCGCCGACCATGTTATTGACATAGATCAGTCCAAAGTGGCAGAGATAGTGGCATCGAACATTTCAAAACTTGCTGCTAGTCTGGGTACCCGATCAAAAGAAAAGACGATCGAACCAGTTGATAATGTATCAACAAAGCCTACATCTGATGAATCTTGCGGCGGAAAATCAAAAGGAAAAGATGGTGCAGTCGTAAGATTCAACTTCGTGAGCACTAAAAAGTCTGTTGGAAAGAAGACGCCGTTTGCAACATTGCCTGCAACGGATGACGTCGACGGAACGGCAAAAGTGACTCCTTGCCAATTAGAGTTAGAAGGCATAGGCATCTCTCTTCCATCGTCCGAGCTTGATCTAAAGATGCAACCAAGTCGGCCCAAACCCAATGAGGATGAGGACACAAAATGCGATGAAGTGAGATTAGTTGTGAAGACACCGCTCTCTGAATCTTCTGACCCTACTCATCATGCCAAAGGCGTTGAAAATAGCTCTCCCGAGAGTGTTATTAAGCCAAAGGTGCTGCAGTATCAAGGCCATGACATGAATCAAAATGCAACAGAAGTGGCTACTTCCTCTAGACCGCATGCAGATTCGAACGACTCTGCATCAAGGATAGAGCAAAACTCACCTGTCATTCATTCAGGTGTCAAAAACACCGCATCAACCATTTCTGCTGAAGATGCTGCACCTGTCAAGAAAAGTGGAGCTTTCGTGGCAGCGTCCGCTTTGATGTCTTTGCATGGCAAGGAAGAAGATTAAAAACATTTGGCATTATCATAATATGACGTAAAATAATAGATCATAAATTACTCTATATTATTCAACGCTTCATCACAAAAGAGAACAACACTCAATACTAATAGCAAAGCAGTAATTTTACTACGACACTGGAGAAGGTAAGGAAAGGGATCAAATTTTGAATGGCCGCAAACTACATCTATGACGTCCTCAACATAAGTACAACACCTTAATTTTGCCAAACAATACTATAAGCAAAATGCTAACGAGGAATATTTACCAATACATGAGAAAGTAGTACCGCTTATTAGCGACATTATACAATCATTGAAGCCCTGATGAGGCCCAAAATGGGAGGGCTGCCAGCACCACATCGAAGCTCTCCTGGCGCGAGCGCTGCCAATTGAGCAACGAAGAGCTGCTAGCGGCTCATTATAGTTAGCTTTGATAGTAAAGAAGGAAATACAGTCTTCGGCGCAAGCAAATCTTACCTCTTATTGGCTATGCTACATTCATGTAGCTTTGGTGTAGTTTCGTCGAGAGATCTCGGGTATCGTACACACCGAAAAAATCCTACCTTATTGTAGTTACTAACCAGGTAAGTACCCACCCGAAAATACGGATGGGTTCTACCAATACGGAGGTACTTACGGTATGTGTAGAATGGTTCAGTCAGGCCTTAGAACTCAACGAGATGTGAAGATTC